>JAYMSW010000709.1:0-20094 GCA_036897725.1 Erodium texanum | reverse complement strand
CTGCTAAATAATATTCGAAAAGGCGATCCGATAAAAAAACAAACCCGCACGCCTGCATATTTCCTCCTCGCTCCACCTTCACCTTCTCGTCTGTCATCATCACACACTCTCAACTTCATTCCTCCTCCATTCGCAGACAAAAATGGAAGATGTGCCGTGTTGCGGTACTCAATCTGCGCTCTATATTCTCGTGATTATAGGACTGGTCTGCTTTGCTGGGTTGATGGCTGGTCTCACTCTGGGTCTCATGTCCCTCGGCCTCGTCGATCTCGAAGTCCTCATGAAATCTGGCCGTCCTCAGGATCGCATCCATGCCTGTAAGCTGAAGTTCCTTCCCCTTCCGTCTATTCTTTTGATTTTGTATTTCACCCCAACAACCAAATTAATTTTTTGATTATGACCCACATAGGAAAATTGAATTCCCATTAATGGAAGCAGTGATTAGAAGCTGGGATTTGGATTTTTTTTATGCTTCTTTTGTTTATTACTGAGGACCCAGTTGGTTTTCTTAGTTTAATTCCTGTTCAATTGGGAAAATTGCTCAGCTTGGGGTTCTGATTTTGGAGTTCGTTGTGTGTGCCTTGTTGAATTTCTGATGATTTTGGTATGGAATTAAGCTCAGCTTCCTTGCTGCTGACTGCCAAAGGTATATGACCCTTTTTGTTTGTCAATCCAAATTTCTGGTATGGAGACTGAATTGACTCAGTTTGTTCTGACCCCATCATGTGAGCTGATCTGATTCGTACCAGGAGCTGCACATGGATGGTTTGGTGATACTTATTGAAAGATGAGCTGGGTTGTATTGATTATAGAAAGAAAATACAGTTTTTGTTTCTTTTTCTTCTGTGTCATTTGTCTAGAAAAGTGAGGAACTGTGCTGGGCAGCTAACAGCTTTATGACTCAAATTGTGTGGCAACCCATTGCCACACTGACAGAACTATCATGGTTAAAAGAAGAAAAAACTGACCTTTTCATCTTAGTAAGAAATGTTGTGGCTATTTATCTTAGAAACAAGGAGATGCTGTTGCTACATTCCACTGTCTAATGATATGTAATATGTTGGCAGCTAAAATATTCCCTGTCGTGAAGAATCAGCATCTTTTGCTATGCACTCTGCTAATTGGCAACTCCTTAGCAATGGAGGTCAGTTATGCTTATATGATTCTTGCTTTGTTGAGGAATTAATTTACTGTTTCTCCACTAATTGCGTTGATGATGCATTTCTCCCTCCTGTAGGCTCTTCCTATATTCTTGGACAAGCTCGTCCCTCCATGGGCTGCTATCTTGGTATCTGTGACTTTGATTCTTATGTTTGGAGAGGTGAAATATCATCAGAATACCCGTGACTTCGATTCTTATGTGTGGAGTGGTGATTCTTATATAGTTGTTGTTGTTATTTTACTGTAGATATTGCCACAGTCAATCTGCACTCGCTACGGGTTGACTGTTGGAGCAACACTGGCACCCTTTGTCCGCCTTCTTCTTATCATTTTCTTTCCCCTTTCTTATCCAATTAGTAAGGTACAGTCAATGCCCGTACTGGCTGTGTTCTACGGAGCAGCGTGCTTATATAATGTAAATTCTTATTGTTATGTAATTATGTTTTATGTACAGGTTCTGGATTGGATGTTGGGTAAGGGACATGCTGTCCTTTTACGAAGAGCAGAGCTCAAAACATTTGTGGACTTTCACGGAAACGAGGTATCTTACTTAACATAAGGTTCCTGTGGTTGGAGCTGTCAATATTAGATAATTAGCTTTGGTAGTGTTTGTTTGTATATTGTGCTTGTTCAGATGATAAAAACCATCTACTGCTTGTGATATCATAAAATTTACTAGAAACATTAATGCTATGCTTTAAGTATTCAAATTCTGAATATTAATTACCCCAGCAACCCTCTCTGATGAATAGAAGAAAAAAAAACCCTCTCTGATGAAATATTGCATTCATTACTGTCATGGTATAGGCTGGGAAAGGTGGGGATTTAACCCATGATGAGACTACCATAATAGCTGGTGCACTTGAATTGACTGAAAAGACCGCCAAAGATGCTATGACTCCCATATCGAAGGCATTTTCCCTTGATCTGGATGCAACTCTTACTTTGTGGGTCAATGAACTACTGTTTAATCTTCTGCATAGTGTTATTTGATTCCTTTTATGTTCTCACATCTGCTCTCTCTCTTATACTATAGGGAGACGCTGAATTCAATTATGACTATGGGTCATAGTAGAGTTCCAGTTTATGCAGGAAATCCAACAAATATAATTGGACTTATCCTGGTAAATTTCTTCTCTTTCTGCATATTGTTTATAGCCTATATGTAATTTATTCCACCCCCCTTCTAATTTGCTTTTGTTATGCAGCTAGCATGTGTTGTCATACTGTTAATATGCAGTGTATATTTTCCAGGAAAATTGTTGTTATTTTCACAGATATTAACATTATATAGTTTCTTAGCTACTGTTTTGTAGAAGCGGATAATGGATACAATAGTGGGTTTAATATTTCTTTAATGTGTTGTTGGGTGGATGTTGTGAACTGAGTAACCAGTAAATTAAAATAAGTGCTAATATGCTCCACAGGAAAATATGTTATTTTTTCTTGTAATTTTCTTCTCGAAAATAATGACGTCCTTGCTAGGAAGTTGATTACCACCATATAATTGGCATGAGATGAGATGTAAGTGAGACTGGGATAGGGTATCTCTCATGTGGGGTTTTTATTTTTGTAATTGAACTTTTTTCACCTAGTAAAAAAGGTAGTTTAAAACTAATTGTTCTTCCTCATAATGATCCTTTCCTATCTCTTGTGATCATGAGGGTAACAGGGTTGATGCCATTTTTCCTATGTATTATGATGGTTTTAAACATATATGTTCTATTTCTAACATGTGCAGGTTAAGAATCTCTTGGCAGTTTACCCGGAAGAGGCAGTTCCTCTCAGAAAAATGATCATACGAAAAATTCCCCGGTATGTCTCATTTTTTATCTTATTTTAGTAATGCCGTTCTTTTTATCAGCTTTTCATGTTATTATGACGGCATTATATCTTCATATAAATTATATTTATATATGTTAATGCACAGGCACATCCACACAACTTAATTGTTTATTGTGTTGATTATTATTCAGGGTTTCTGAAGACATGCCGCTTTATGATATGCTGAATGAATTCCAGAAGGGCCACAGTCACCTTGCTGTTGTGTATAAGGATTTGAATGCAAAAAAAGAAACATCAAGTAGAATTAGTGATGGTGGGAAACCTAAATGTGGCCGTAAGAAACAGAGATCTCATGCCGAGGCATCAAAGAAAAAAGATGAGGATAAGAAGGTAGGCTCAGCTGTAAATACACAGAGCCATGATATTCAGTTGGAGACTGATGCTGTGCCTAAGATTGATGGAGGTCATCAGGCAAAAAAGAGCCCACTGGCTACTCCTGCCTTCAAGAAGAGACACAGGGGCTGTTCATATTGCATCCTAGACATTGAGAACGTTCCAATTCCGGAGTTCCCACCCAACGAAGAGGTTGTTGGTGTAATTACCATGGAGGACGTCATAGAAGAGCTTCTTCAGGTAAACTTAAGCCTATATTGCGTGACAGGGTTGTTGTCTTTTCATTCACTCCTACTCCCCTAGTCGTGTATTCCAAAGATGAACTGCTTCGTGTAGGATAGGAATTAGGGGGCAGTCTTTCTATTATATTTAGGGGGAATTTCTAAAATGTGCCCTTATGACCATGAGCACAAGAAGATGGTAACGTCGCCATCTCATAATTTTTATTTTAACTAATTAATTGATTTTCTATATTTTTATTTTTTATTTTCTGATGACAAAATTGTTGTTTTTTGAATAGTGTAGGGCTAAAATAGTTATTTTGTTCAAAAACTAACAGAATTTAGGTTTTTGACTGTGCACACTTCAGAAGGCTCTCTGTGGCACGTTATTTTTTTTGATTTGGCAGTTTTCAATCCGTGCCCACTTGATAATGTTTATATGCATACTCAATTATTGAGTGGTTCCTTGTTGCAGGAGGAGATATTGGATGAAACTGATGAATACGTAAATATACACAACAGGTCAGCATAGATATTTATTCTATACTACTCGCTCTGTTCTAAAATAAGTGCATATTTAATTTTGGAAAAAAACTAGTGAAGTTATATCCATTTGCCAAGACATTGATGTTTGATGTGATAATAACTATCTCATACAGACTTTAGGCACATGACAATTTTTTAGAGGGTACTTGTTTTTCCTCCCACAACTCTACTGCTGCACTCTCATAATGTTTACAATGAGTCGTTTTTTATATCAGCTTGCCATTGAAAACGAAATGCACTGTATCTGCTGTTATTTTGCAAAAGCTATGGAGTTGCAATTGAGTGGCAATGAAATGCACCGAGCCTGCTGCAAAAGGTTGTCTTGTCTGAGTAACCAAGAAATGAGTATTTGTTGTTTGTGGATGCAGGATAAGAATCAACATGCATGCTTCCAATGGCTCATTCGACTCCTTGACCCCAACTCAACAGTCCCATAACTTAGGAGGCGCCACCACGCCTACTCTGTCAATCTCGGCAGCCTCTTCCGTGGCAGCCTCACCTGTTACAACCGGAGTACAAGTGTCAAAGGATCAATGATCCCACTTCTTCATTTGTCGAGATAAACTTAGGCACAAGATAGGGAAAATAGTTTCTTCAGAGGGTTGTTTCTTAGAGAGGAGAGGACTAATAGCATACCTAACTTGAAATACCACCCATGCGCTCTGTACTACATGTCTTATTACTTATAACAATGAAATAAATTAATTTATGCCCCTTGTTTGACATGTATAGTTTCTGAAATAATGGTGGTTTAGGGCTTGTACTAAACTTTACTATGTGTTTATCTCCAAGGAAGCGTGCTTCTCGTAACTATGATAGGTATAAATTCTTAATGTTATTAGAAGTTTTAACATTTGTTTTATCAAAGTTTATTTAACTGAACAAATGTATCTAGATTAAAGCATGAGCACTGGTAGGGTCTCCTATGATGAAAGGAAGTTGTCCTTGCACCTGGTGGTAGCTTTTGATAGCGGTCCGCGAGGCATGCCGACGTTTACACATCATCATGTGCCTATGCATCTCACGGATTTTACGCGCATCAACACGGTTATCAAGCAGTATAGATTTTTCGGTAAGATACCGATCGATCCTACAAAGAGTAATAATGCGAAAACCTAGGAACGTAAGCTGTCACTATCGCATCCTTGAAAAGGAACGCGGGATTTCATCATTGCATCACCCGTTAGCATCGGCCGTCATTACCGGATTGGACGCTGTCGATTAAACACACAAATGCTCTTGCTCTTATGGATATGATAATTATGACTTAAATCAAGACAACAAATAAATCATCAGGCTAAGTAGACTTGATAGTCAAAACAATTCAATGATCAGATCAGATGGCCAATGACTTTTTTTGAAAATGCACAAATCAGATGGAGTTACTAAAAATCTGAGCTAGGCAAGTATTAATAATGGACTTTTTAGCCATAGCAGCTGGTTCTTTTTAGTTGCAAAGCGCTAGCTCGTGCTATGGCACATGCCTCTGTTCCTCAGAGGTGACACCCTTGAGATCTCTTTTTTATTCCCAAAAATTTCAACTTCTTCGTCTTCATGGATTCTCGGAGAACTTTTTTCTAATAAAAATCTGAGCTAGGCAGTGACAGGACAAGCTGAACCAACCCAGTTGAGCTCAATTTTCTCAATCGGGGAACTCGAAATTTCTTCATCTCCGAGTGTATTCTTGGTGGGATTTTCTTTTCTTCATTTGTATAGTACTGCAAGCTCATGATTGTATCTCTCATTTTCGCTTCTGATGACAAATCTACATAAATCTTGCATCTGTTCGTTTCTCTTCTGTTTTCTTGAGAGTAAGATTTGCACTGGTTTTCACTAATTTGCCTCGTTTCTTTAATGATTTTTGTTGTATTTATCGAAAAGATGAGTTATTTTTAGTTTTATTTTTCTGGGATTTCGAAAAGAGAGATGGCTTTGTCTCGATTGGGACGCCTACAAGCCAAGCGCCCACACGGGTTCTGCGTAAAGATTACGGCTGTGGCCATTTTGGGTCTGTGTTTCGTTGTGGTTTGGTCTATGTTCTCGTCTTCTTCAAGCTTTTTGACCTATCAGAGGAACACTTTCAGTGACATAGGCGAGCCTGTCTCTGCAAGCACGGCGGTGGGCAGTTCTGGGGCGAAATTGAACAAGAGTGATGGATTTGGTAAAGAAAAGAAGAAGGTGAAATCTGAATCTGAGTTGACGGTCAAAGATGAGAAAAAGGTTAATGTGACTGTGTCTTCTGCTGCTTCTCATCAGCACAAGACTAGGACTCAGAGACAAGCTAGGCATGAGAGGAGGGAGAGAGATGAGCTGAAGGTACATGAGAAGGTGCCTAAAGAGGATTATGGGCCGGAGGAATCGGATGGCCTAGAGTCACAGAAGGAGAGGGAGGAGGAAGAGGGAGTGGTGGTGGATGGAAGAGAAGAAGGGTCGGATCAGGAAGGTCAAGTGAACGAGGGGACGGAGGGAGACGCTGATTTGGTTGATTCTGTGGAGCAGGAAGCTGAGGAGAAGGTGCAAGATGGGAACATTGAGTTGAGAAATGGAGGGAAGAAGAAGAATAAAAGGAAGGGTCCTGTCTTTGATACCACTGCTCATTATAATTGGAAATTATGTAGCACAAAAAGCAAGCACAATTATATTCCTTGCATTGATTTTGAAAGTAGCACCAGTAAGGTGCCAACCTATCGGCATAGGGAGAGGAGTTGCCCCAAAACAGCTCCCATGTGTCTTGTTCCACTTGGTCACGATGGATATGGACCTCCAGTGCACTGGCCTGAGAGCAAACTCAAGGTACTATACTATGTATGTTCTATATGAATTTCCACAACGAAGAGAGGTAACATTTGCTTGACATTATCTTGTGGTAATGTTCTACCTCTGCAGATATTGCATAAGAATGTGGCGCATCCAAAACTTGATGCGTTCATTAAGAAACATAGTTGGGTGCTGGAGTATGGAGAGTATCTAACTTTTCCCCAAAACCAGTCTGAGTTCAAGGGTGGCATTGTTCACTACCTTGAGTCCATTGAAGAGGTGTTGCTTTCTCCCCTATTTTGTTCTTTGAATTTTAGTTATCATGAAACTTTATGCTTCTGAATTGCCTACATCTGTTACACAATATACTAAAGTGGTAAGAGAAATCAATTTGACCAATTGAGCATTCTATCATTTCAAGAGAAGTTCAGTAGAAGTAATTAGTTTTGTAAGCTAGTTAATTGACAGTCACTGTATTTCTATATACTGGCACTGGAATGGATGCTTATGTTTTTTTTCTTCTTATGCTCCCCCTTGCACCAAATTAACTGTGATGCATACACATGCATAAGTTTCTCAGAAACAATGTGTCCCAGATTCCATATGCAACACATGGCTTGATGTGTCTAATGTTGTGCACAATCATTGTTTTTTCCTCTTGTTAGTAAGTTCAGATAAAGATGTCATTTGTAAACTTTATCTATTTATATCGACAATACTAAAATTGTTACTTTCTTCATTTGTAGTTTCTTTTCCAATTGTCTATGAATTGCTACTCATTTATTAAGATTTAGCTTTGATGCTATTACCATATTTAGCATTTGTATTTTGATTGGGTTTGGTAGATGGTACCAGACATTGAATGGGGGAAGAATATTCGTGTAGTCCTGGACATCGGGTGCACTGATTCGAGTTTCACTGCTTCACTTCTTGATAAAGATGTATTTACGTTAACGTTAGGCTTGAAGGATGACCTTGTGGACCTAGCTCAGCTATCCCTTGAGCGTGGTTTCCCAGTGGTTGTTAGCCCTTTTGGGACAAGACGCCTTCCTTTTCCCAGTAGTGTTTTTGATGCTATTCACTGTGGTGGCTGCAGTGTTTCTTGGCATTCCAATGGTGTGTGCCTTCTACGTCTCTTTTTGCTTCTTTTGATTTGTGTGTGTCAATTTGTATTACCATTCATATCCATTTTTCTTTCCATTTTTGTCCAGGAGGCAAGCTTCTCATAGAGATGAATAGACTCTTACGGCCTGCTGGATACTTTATTTTGTCAAGTCAACGTGACAGCATTGAAGATGATGAAGGTGCTGTGCCATTTGAATTCTAAATACCCTTTTTTTATATCCATATAAAGCCTTGTCTTGACTTCCATTAAGATATGTTAAACAGCTGTTTACTTTATTATGTTGCTTCCTTCTTTCAGCGTAGTTGTGCCTCTCTGGAGAAATAGGAACAGTTTGGTTCTACCCTAGTACTTGATTGTTAACACTGTTTGAGAGTGTGAAGAGTCTCACATCTAAAGCATGTGGTTCTTGTCACCACTTATATTTTGGGGTCTCCGTCCATCGGCTTGAGCCTTTGGGTTGGATCATGCTTGCTTTAGTGTGTATCTTGGGATTAACTAGTGATTTATGTCCATGTTAGTGTCTCATGGGCCAGTACACGGCAAAACCAAAATATAAGTTTGTTTATGCTTTGATACTCCAGGGATGACCACTTTGACGGCATCTATCTGTTGGAATATTCTGGCCTACAAAACTGACGAGATCAGTGAGGTGGGTGTTAAAATATATCAGAAGCCAGAAGGCAATGATATATATGAGTTGAGACGAAAGAAAATCCCACCTCTGTGCCATGAAAATGATAATCAAGATGCTGCCTGGTATGCTCTGCCTTTACAAATCTCATCCTGTTTGTAGTTAGGCTTAGCTATTTAAACTATATTTGCTTCTCTTAATGTATCAAGGTTCAGTTGATGTAGGACTGTTTTTACAATTTTCTTAGAATAGTAGTAATGGATAAAAATGCAAAAGATACTCCTATTAATTTATCAATTCTGCAAATCTATTAGTTTCAGTGTTTGTCATACAATTGAATCCCAGAGATTTACGTGATGTTGATGATGATACTTATTGAATCATTAGAGCTACAAATCACACCTTTTGTTAGTGGTAATTAGTAATATCACATTCCTTTTGTTGTTATTATTATATTATTTAAGATCAAGCTGCTTGGTGATTTTGATATTGTATGTGAAAAGGTATGTTCCAATGAAAAATTGCTTGCACACCATTCCATCTGCAATTGAGCAACGTGGGACAGAATGGCCTGAGGAATGGCCCAAAAGGCTTGAAGCTCTTCCTGAATGGTTTAACGATAAAGAGAAACTGATTGCAGACACCAAACACTGGAAAGCTATTGTCGAGAAGTCCTATTTCACTGGAATGGGAATTGACTGGTCAAATATTCGGAATATCATGGACATGAAAGCTACATATGGAGGGTAGGCAAACCAAACGATGAATGATTTATACTACCTTCGAAACCATACTGCTTTTATTATTTTCTGTCGAAAAGTTATATTCCTCTTGACTTGGAAATACAGTTTTGCAGCAGCTCTATCACAACATAAGGTATGGGTGATGAATGTTGTTCCAGTCCATGCACCGGACACTCTTCCAATCATTTATGAACGTGGGCTTGCTGGTGTCTACCACAATTGGTGTGAGTCGTTTGGTACTTACCCGAGATCCTATGACCTTTTGCATGCTGATCACCTGTTTTCTCGGCTTAAGAACAGGTTAAAGTCAACTCTTTCCTCTCATATGGCATGTTCGGTTTGCACTTGTTTGGCCCTATATCTGAGTCCTTGGCTTTGATTTGTGTGTTGGTGCAGGTGCAAGCAGAATATAGCCATTGTAGTTGAGATGGACCGAATAGTGAGGCCTGGTGGATGGGCAATTGTTAGAGATAAGAAAGAGATATTGGATGCGCTCGAGGCAATACTCAGAAGTTTGCATTGGGAGATCCGTATGACTTATGCTCAGGACAAAGAAGGTATCCTTTGCGTGCAGAAAACCATGTGGCGGCCATAGAGTCTTCATTGTTGTCCCCCCAGTTTTATCTGCGTGGCCATGCTGTTCTTCTCTTCTGCGATAAAACAAGGTTGGCAAGTTTTTTATTCCTTTTTGTATCTGAAGAAAGAACAAAACAGAGGTTCTTCATGTTTGTTTGAAATATATGATCAAAATTGATAGCATCTTGATTTCTCTTCAATCTTTCTGTTTTCTTTGAAGATAGGAATTGGGAACAGAAGACTAACTTTCATTTTAAACTAGTGCTGAAATGTTCGTAATTGATATATAGATTTTTTGATGCTACAACAAACTTTAACGTTTCATTTGTACTAATTAAGTTTTTTCATACCCACACTCTAAACTATCTAATATCCTCACAAATTAACATTTTTCGTTAATTTACATGATTTGGACGGAAAATCTGTGAATCAATGGCACGTTTTTTCTCATATGACTTGTTACTTTAGAAAAAAATTCCTAAACTAACCCTCATCCCCATATCAGAAAAGATGAATTCTCTAATCTCTCCAACAGCTCAACATGCTGATCTCCGGCTCAGTCGACGATGAAATCGACGAGGAGTCACCGCCACAAAGTGGTTCTTCTCGGTCTCAATGACCCATTCCTTCGCCAACGATGGTGAGCTTCCCACACAGTGTGGGTCGTCAGGGCCGACAAGCTCGTTACGTCGGCTTTCGACTGCGCGGGTAAGCTCAGGTCTTCGGGTTGCATACGAATGTCTGCATCCCGTCGGCGAATAGGGTCATCGCACTGGGCTAGTCTGAGACGATCTTACAAAACTCGGATCTGATACATAAGGTCAAGGTTTTGTTCAATTTCAACAACAATCTTGAAATAGTTTCATGGCCAATGACAACCCGTCAATTCATCTTTACACCAAAACTAATTATATATTTTTACATATTTTTGTTGATAGAAGAAGGATTAGGAGCTAATTATTTGTGGTTTAGGTTATAATCTAATCTTAGCTATTCAATTTTTCATGCCGCTATTTGTTACGATTTGGTATAACTACTCAATTTTACTATTTCTACTCTTTTGTCCATTCCCGATTCGTTTGAATTCTCATTCACTTTGCTCTGGCGACAATATTTTTCTTCTCTTAAGATCTAAAAAACAAGATCAGTGAAGCATATATTTTAAGGGGTTTAGGGTATGGTTTAGTAGTTAGGGTTTATGGTATATTGTTTAAGGGATATGGTTAGTGGTTAGGGTTTAGGGGTTAGGTTTGAGGGTTTAAGGGTTATGGGTCAAGGGTTTAAAATATATGATTCACTACTCTTGTTTTTTAGATCTCGAGAAAAAAAAAATATTGGCACTGAAACGAAGTGAATCGGAATTCAAACGAAACGGGAATTGATAAAAGAAGAAAAATGGTAAAAGCGAAGTCATTGCATCAAATCATGACAAGTGGCAGCATCAGCTTTCAATAAAAAATTGAATGACTCGGATTAGAACATAGGTTTGTATTTTAAGTTTGTTTGTATTTGATCTCATGTTTTTATTGTAAACCATAAAATTTAATTCCATAAATCAACATAAAAATCCAGATTCGAGAAACATATTTTTTTTTTTTTTTTTCATTTTCTCCATCAAATCCCTAATTACAATCAATGAACTAAACTACTGAATTAGTAAAGAGTCCGAGTAGATCCGGGTCTTTGGTCGTCGAGATCTGTCCATTCTGGTCAGATCTGGATTTTTTTTCATGCTCACGGTAGAGAAGAAACGTCAAATCACAAAGTAGAAATGGACCCTTTCTTACTATTATTCAAAAATCCAAATCAGTCAATGCCACTGTGCAGAAGAAAGGAATACATTTCTTTCTTTCTCTATTTTCTGTTTGTAGAGAGAGAAAGTAGTGCAAGGAAAAGATGAAGGAGACCGGCGAGGGATTCATTCGAGCAGATCAGATTGATCTTAAAAGTTTGGAGGAGCTGCTAGACTGCCACTTCAACCGAGCTTGGACCATGGACAAGAACAGAAGTCTAGGCGACGAAATAGTTGTCAGAGCAACTCTCATCGCCATACCCACCATCTCCGTAGCCTCTAAGAAGCGGAGGCTGAAGTGGGAGATCTACCCCTCCAAACTCGTCATCAAGACCGTCATAGCGCACGGTACCTCCAGAACCGTCCACCGTGATATCTACAATAGTCATAATGTTTTCGGTCAGTTCCTTCTCTCCATCCGCAACAGATCTAGACATAAACTCATCCTCCGTCAGATTTGGAAACAAAGAACAACCGACGAAGGTTGACATCGAGACCTCCGTGTCTCCACGAAGTGTCATTAAGGGATTTGAAATGGTGAGAGATTTTCAAGGTTGCGGCCGCGGACAATAATATATTTAAAATTAAGTCATAATTAAATAAAACAACAAATATACAATCTTAAATATCATAAAATAAAAATGAAAAAGAAATACAAATTTAATAAAACTTTGAAGATAAAATCATCATTTACTATTAAAATTAAGTAGATTCGGTCGTAAATATTAACGATGCAAAATTTCGGAAAGCTAGTCTATTTTTTTTTTTTTTTGATACAGAAAGCTAGTGTATTTAAAATATAAGACCATATTCAAAAAGAAAAAATATATAAGACCGAACATTTGTATATTTATATGATAATGACGTGCAGACTTGTATGGCGCATTTTGTAATTTATCATTTCTATCTTACGGGTCAAAAAAGACCCGACCCAATCTATCAGTATCGACTACCGAACCCGCCGTCTCCTTCTCTGAACATGAACACGCACAACAGTGACGATGTTCTTTACTTCGTCTCCTTCATGTTCGCTCAACTTTCATAAACCCTCACAAAACCCAGACGAACGAGAGACCCAACCATGTCTTCTACGTCCTTTATCCGCGCTCATCTTGCTCTCCTCCCCCTCCTCTCCGCCACAACCTTCTATTGCTTCTACAAATCTCGCCTTCTCAGGCTCTCCCGAAACCCTATTTCCAATCTCTCCTCTCGTAAAGGAAAGCTCTTCTTTATCTCCCAAACCGGAACCTCCAAATCCTTAGTTCAGAGCCTCCACCAGCTCCTCATCTCGAACAGCCTCCCTTTCGAGCTTGTCGATCCCAAAGACTACGAGCCCGAAGACTTCCCCAAGGAGACCCTTGTCCTGATCGTTGCATCCACCTGGGACGATGGCAAGCCGCCGCCCAGCTCCAAGTTCTTCGCCAATTGGATCGCCGAGAGCGCCCACGATTTCCGGGTGGGGTCGCTTCTGCTCTCCCGGTGCAAGTTCGCGGTGTTCGGGGTCGGGAGTCGAGCGTATGGCTCGACTTACAATGCGGTGGCGAGGGGTTTCTCGAAGCAGATGAGGGCGTTGGGCGCGGAGGAGTTGTTTCCTCTTTGGGAAGGCGATGTTGGCGGTGGCGATTTGGACGATGTGTTCGAAGGATGGAGCAGCAAGGTCGTGAGGGTGTTAAAGGGTGATGGCGTGGGAAACGGGGAGATTTTGTGTTGTGATGAGAGTGATGGTGAGAGCATTGAGGAAGAAGGGGAGAACAATGACTCTGGGTCTGTGGTTGATCTCGAGGATATTGCAGGAAAATGGCCAGCGAAGAAGCCAGGGTCCACCGTAGCAGCTACTGAAACTAATGGCAAAGTGATTGGCAAAAGAGAGATGGTAACTCCTGTGATCAGAGCCAGTCTAGAAAAACAGGTATTTTCATCAAATTACAACATGTTTGTTATATGTGAGATGTGGGTGGATTGAGTTTAGCTTCATTGCAATTCAAGGTTTTGGATTCAATCATAATCAACAGCAACAATAACCAAGTCATTAACTAAATTGAAAGGGTATTCAAAGTACTCAGTCATAATCAACAGCATTAATAACATCCGACTGTTGTGGACCTGTGGTGAAATTGCATCCATGGCAGATGCTTAGGCATCAGACAATTGTCTTTATTTTATTTTATTATCAGAATCAGACAATTGTCTTGGCTCAATCTTTATACAGAACTTAATATGTTTGACTGATCCCACTAGATTGGGAATATGTTTTTTCAGTTACTCTGTGGTTCCCACTGTCTTAACTGTCACTTATTTAGGGAAGTTTCTAACTATATTGGGCTATCCTTGTTAGCTAGTTTTGTTATCCAATACACTGCCTTCTACCACCTGTTTGGAGTAGCCTGTGTAAGATCATGGGGAATGAGTTGATTTGATGGGTGGTATGGATTCTATTCATTGAGGGGATGTTTGGTTGCCCCGTGAATTCCACTGGTACCATGATACCATCCATTCCCTTTTTGTCCAGAGTTTTGTATTTATTCAAAATCAGTTGTCATTGCTATAAAATGTTTTTACTAGTATCTTTAAATTTTATCTGAAAGATGATTAAATCTAAATTTGTGATACTCTAGCATCTTCTAATGCTTCCAAAATGATGAATTATGTCTTAGATAGTTAAATGCCACAACATTTCTCGATTACAAAATTGCTGACATCCGTGCTGCATGCAATTGCATTTGGTGGGACTAGTAGGAGTCAATCTTTATTCTGTTGTTTAATTTGATCTTTAAGCTAAGGTCTTGTTAGAAAGTCAAAACTCTCATTTTACACTAATGAACATGCATTTCCTCATTGAGTTTTTTTTTTGGAAGAGCACTCATCCAATCAGGAGTCATAATTGATAGGCTAGTCTTTGCAATAGTTCTAGTTAGGGAGCTACACTATCTAAATTTGTTCTAATCATCTCTCCACAAATTATCTCAAACTTGCAGGGATATAAAATTATTGGTTCACATAGTGGTGTTAAAATCTGTAGATGGACCAAATCACAACTAAGGGGCCGAGGAGGTTGCTACAAGCACTCATTTTATGGCATAGAGAGTCACAGGTAATTACATTAGCTTTTCTTGTTATTGCAATTTACATGATATGATAGGTCTTTTTTTTGCAAATGGGATTTGAGTTTCTGGGTGTATTATGGAGCTACTTTTATGTCACCCCTAATTTGAAGTCATTTTTGGTACTGAATCAAGACTGAGAAGTAATTCTCTCTGATTCATAACTTTTTTGCTAGTTTTCTGCAAATACTCTGGTTTCAACTTTATAAGTGACTTTAATTTGTTAAAACCAATTTCATCTTTTTGGCCAATTTTAAGACAATGAATTAGCATTCATTCTCTGAATTGGAAATTTCAAAATCTCCGTCATTTTTATTGTAGATTTTTAGTTTATTAAGTCTTGTCCTGCTAATGTCTGTTGAACTAATACAGTTACAAGTTGCTGATGAATTTAGGATCAGCAAATTTTTCTAGCAGTGCAAAATCTGAACCCTTGCCCTTCACAATGTGCTCACTGCTCAGACATGCCAACATAATTTCACATATGCACCCATATATACAGTCACATATATGTATGTATATTATTTTCTTGCCCTGTATCATGTTTATGCTAATGGGTGTATGCATACACCTACATGCAGAGGCTAACCCTGCTGTTTGCCCCTCTTATTGACTTCACTCTTTTAAAATAACCATCCTATTGTACTCTGGGTCTTATTTTTTCTGTGATTAATCAGTTGATGAACATGGATTTCAGTCTATTCATGGTTGACGACTGTAAACAATAGTTCCTTGCAACCTATTTCATAAAATTGTTTCAACAGTAATGTAAGTTTGTCAAGTTTTGAAATGAAACAGATGCATGGAGGCAACCCCTAGTTTGGCATGTGCAAACAAATGTGTTTTCTGTTGGAGGCATCACACAAATCCTGTAGGAAAGAGCTGGCAGTGGAAGATGGATGATCCTTTAGTTATTGTTAATTCTGCCATAGATCTGCATACAAAGATGATAAAGCAGATGAAAGGAGTTCCTGGTAAGTTTTGTTTGCATATAGTAGTCAAATGTTTAGGAGTTTTGACTGTTAACGTCTTGATCTTGAATGTAATAATGCTGTGCAGTTGGTGCCAGAAGTCACATGGTTCAGAATTTTTCTTATCTGTATATATGTGTGATGTCTAATCCGTAATTCGATTGCAGTGGTTATGGTCATTTTGGGTGGAACTTTGGAACTGTACGTGACCGCAAAAAAATGCATTTCCTGACCCCCAATCTGCTGCATTTCATGTCAGGGTTTAAAGTTTGACTTTGGCCTATAATATGGGTGGCTATTACCATGTTGGCCTGTACTATTTAGGTGGCATTTAATCTGCTGCATTAGACAAAGTATAAGAGAGAGATATGCATTTGGATTTGGTTCTTATAAATCATGCAGATGTTATAACAAAATTAATGCTTGTAATTTCTCAGTTTAGTTCCTAAAAAAATTAAAACTTTCAAGTTGAGAATCTTATCAAATGAATATTCCATGAACCTGCTTTTGAAGAGCCTTGACTTGTCTGATTGTTTCTTGTAAAGACATGCATGGTGGAGAAACTGAGTCTTAACAAGCCTTAATTATTAAGAATTTGTCGTCATTGAATTCTTCGGCAGTCAACACTTAGTATCAACCATGTATTTCATTACGGAAAACTTCTATTTCTATAGGTGTTACAACGGAGCGGTTGGCAGAAGGCCTGTTTCCCAGGCATTGTGCCTTATCACTTGTTGGTGAGCCTATCATGTATCCAGAGATTAACATGCTAGTGGATGAGCTGCACCATAGACGGATTTCTACATTTCTAGTAACAAATGCGCAGTTTCCTGAAAAAATCAGAGAGCTCAGACCCATCACACAGGTTTGCAGGATTTTGTTGAATTCTTTGGTGAAAGGAATCAGAGGCCTCTGGTTTTTTATTAGCTCTTATCATCAGCAGGATAGCTAGTTGACTTTCTTGTACATGCAGTTATATGTCAGTATAGATGCTGCAACAAAGGAAAGTTTGAAGGCCATTGATAGACCACTCTTTGGAGACTTTTGGGAGAGATTTCTTGTAAGTATCCATAATGATCGATATTTAAAACCCTCTCTGCTAGCATGACCTGAAGGAAGTAACCAAATATGTATTTGTGGCCCTGCAACATTGTGTAGGAAATGGCTTGGGTAGGTTACTGTTGTATACGTAATCAGGCATTATATGTGATTTGACTTTGCAAATTGATTGCTAGGATTCCTTGAAATCCCTCAAAGACAAACACCAGAGAACTGTGTACAGATTGACGTTGGTGAAAGGGTGGAATACAGAAGAAATTGATGCCTATTATAATCTGTTCAGCATTGGAAAGCCTGACTTTGTTGAGATCAAAGGCGTTACTTACTGTGGATCGTAAGTTGTGTCCTCTTACAAAGCCTTATTATTTGCAATATCATAAAGCATTGAGTTTACAGGTCGGCCACGTCAAAGTTGACAATGGAGAATGTGCCATGGCATGCTGATGTAAAAGACTTTTCTGAGGCGTTGGCTCAGAAGAGTGAAGGAGAGTACGAGGTGGCTTGTGAGCATGCCCACTCATGTTGTGTTCTGTTGGCAAGAACCAGCAAGTTCAAGGTCAATGGGCAATGGTTCACATGGATAGACTATGAAAAGTTTCATGACCTGGTTAGTAATGCCACTTTTTTTTGGATTGTCTTGTCATAAATAAACCTTCCATAAAGATAATTCTCTTTGAAAATGCAGGTGGCTTCAGGGGAGACTTTTGGCAGCGAGGATTACATGGCAGCGACGCCGTCCTGGGCAGTCTATGGGGCAGAGGAAGGTGGGTTTGATCCAGAACACACCCGGTACAAAAAGGAGCGACATCACAAGTCAAACAAACAACCGGGCATCTATTTAGATATTTGAAATGGTAATTGCTCTCCTGCATTTCAATAAGAATTTTGTAGTAAACTAAATGGGTCTGTAGATGAAGGCATGCTCCTAAGTGTTGAGCTGAGAGGATCCATTTCAGAGGAGTTGGGCTTATTTTATTTTGCAAGTTTGTGTGGGATAATTAGAGATGGGATACAATGATAAGAATCTTGGGGAGAGAAGTAAGAAGATAGTATCTTTAGGTCAAAGAGTTTACATCTGGTTTCTTGAATTACAAGAAATCATGGCTTAGTAAACAAGCAACTGACTATTTTAATTATCTTACCCCACATTGATGTTTGTTGGGACGGCTGCCTAGAGATAATAATACATTGCCTGGATCCCACCGCAGGGGATGGCGCGTGACATAAGCTTCTTTTTGCAGCTCGATCCCCCCTGACCCTGGCCTCCCCTGGTTACAATAAACTAATGTCATAAATCTAAGGGCTAAGTTCAGAAATTAACGGTGGTGAAACATATATGTTAAGAAAGTATCGGTTTTTTAGGTCGTCAACAAAATATACTGGTGAAAAATTTTTCCGTTTGCAATCCGTTAAATTTCACATTTTTAAGATCATGTGAGTTGCACATGCAACCCATATTATTGGAATTTCCTAAAATACTCATACTCCAAAGTAAACCCTAAACTACCATGCCCTTAAGTCAGGGGGTAGGGGGGGCAGAATGGTCATTTTATAAGAAAACTAACGGTCGTAGTCAGTTTCTAGACGGAAAAATACATGAAGGGTGTTATTTGCAGACCCAATAAAACACCGTTAGTTCTTGCAAAATAGGTGTAAGATCACCGATAGTTTATATGATTAACCCTAAATCCAATTATAAAATTAAGGGAAAATTATATAAAATGTCGGTGAACTAACATGTCTTTTTGAAAAGTAAACCAACGGTGAACATACTTTCCGTTTGCAAATTAACTAACACCGTTAGTCTTGTTGGGGGACATGTCAATAGGAGTCTTATATGCAATTTTGTAGGCACATAGTGCATCATTAAGTTTGAGGTAATAGTCCTTCCTATTAGTCCCTACCGTCCTCTCAAGAACGTGTTTAATTTTTTTATTGGTCACTTCTTCCCAAAGTTTAAAAAGGCGGAAACAGGATTCGAGGCGTTTTTCTAGCGAGGCGTAAGCCTCAATAGTTTGTATTAATATATTCATAAAAATGATCTAGTTTTCGATAACACATAATTTCATGGCAAAGTCACAAAAATCATCAAATTTGGAATCACAAGTCACAAAATCATAACATTCAAGATTGTTCAAGTACTAAACATGATTAAAAGTTCGGAAATAGTTTTCAGTCTTGTATATAAGTCTTAAACATCTAAGAAGCCAAGATCAGCTTCATTTCTATCACTATCATCATCACTTGACGAGTCATTAAACCTTATATCTTCATCATCGAATCTATCATCATTCTCAGAATCTTCTCCTTCAAATTCATCTTCATCTTCCTCATCCACTAGGACTAATTTTCCTTTTCCTACACCATTACATATAAGAATAAATTAATAATCTATAATTTGAACTCTAAGCTTGTAATTGTTATGACTAATGAGTTTAAAAATAACCTTTGCTCGATGTTTGATCTCTTTTCCTTTTCCTTGAATTTTCTCCTTCATAGGTTTCATCTTCAATCTCAATTGGATTTGGTTCAAGAGCTTCTTCTTCTTCATTCGGGTTTGCCACCCATTCATCATCAAAAGGTGGATCTTCAAGAATTAAAGGATCATCTTCCTCTTTCCTTGTTTTTTTTCTTTATGAACCTATGTTTCAGCTTGTTGTTGTACATAATGTACACCAAGTTATTCATCCTACTTGTGCTTAGGCGGTTTCTTCTTTTTGTGTGCGCTTGATTGAAAGTGCTCCAATTACGTTCGCATGCCGATGCGAATAAGACCTAGAACTTTAATTGGAAATCTCTTTAACTCTGGAGCTTCATCTCCAAAATTATCCCACCATTCAACTATATTGATAAAACGAATTAATGAGGAAACTAATCGAAGTAGAAAACTAGAAAGAAACAATATATGTAAGATAGTTACTGGGTGAACGTTTCATGTATGATTCTTGACAAGCTCTGAAGCCGAAAAATCCTTTCTTGTAATTGTAATCATAAAGTTGGGTGTCAACTTTTATATATTCATCTGTGTTAACAATCGTTCTTTCCATGCACTTGTATAAGCCACATTTTATCTCTGCATGCTCTGAGACATTTTCACTCCATCTGAATTGGGGATTCAAATAATATGCAGCTGCATGCAAGTCCCAGTGCAATTGATTGTCCCACTTTTGATCAATGATCTCCCATATCTCCTTGTAAGAACCAAAATCTCCATCAAAGTTCTTCGCTATCT
>JAYMSW010000708.1:0-20107 GCA_036897725.1 Erodium texanum | reverse complement strand
TGCAAGTTTATTAATGGAACTAAACTTGCTTAATAGTGATTAAGACACTTGCAGAAAAATTATTTATGCTAAAGCTAAAAACCTTATTGGAATTTACTCTATTTTTTATGTTTTAGTATCAATAAATAGATTTTTTTTATGATTATCAGTTATTGATCTAGATATTATTGAAGTCATTATTCAAGAATTTTGAGTCTCATTCATTGTATGTGAATCATTAGAAGATCATTAAGCACGCTAATCAACCCTAAAATGATATATAATTATCTGAATTATTTTTTTCGGATTAATGCATTTAATTATTTACACTAAGACCTAAAAACATTTGAGGAATAAATAGTGATTTCTCAAATTGTAGGGTTAAGAAAAAGAATACTGAAACGGCGCCGTCGCAGAAAACAATACATCGAAGCCTCTTCCAAAAACGTCGCCGCTTCAATTGCCAAGACCGTCTCAATTTTCTTCTATTTTTCGATTAAATCTGGGTATTTAAATACTTCGTTTTACAGAGGAGAGAAGAGTCCGTCCGCCACTCTTCGTCACAATCTCTCTCCCTCTCCTCGGCGACTGCGAGGAAGCTGATCGTGAAACCCTAGAAATCGCTGAAGGAACAAGAAGAAGATGCTGAGAGTTGCTGGGAGGAGGCTCACTTCGCTGTCCTCGAGGTCGTCTACGGCGACCTCAGCGGCCTTTCTCTCTCGGAATCCTCCCCTGCCTGGCAATGGCGATACCAAGTCTTCGGATGGTTCTGCCCGACCCATCTTCACCGCCGATCCTCTCTACGTTAGCTCCGGAGTCGCAGATCTAATCAGAGGTTATACATTTTCATCAGATTTACTTGATCGTTTCGAATGTTATTCGTTATCGTATTAGATTCAACGCTTAATTCTAGGATTTTGAATTATTCGGTTGATGGCAGTGTTTAGATTTATTTTACTTGTTGACCTGTAGAAACCGATTAAGAATCAATTTTTTTTCCTAGATTGATTACATTTGAATTTAATGGGCTTGTAATTCGTAATCAATTTTTTTTTTTCTATTTCCTCCCTGCATTTCCTTGTTATTGAGATTCATTGACGTCAATTGAGTTAGAAATTATTGGTTTTGTTTGAATATGTAGATTGGTATTTTAGGTTAGTTTCGTGACAGTGTCTGTGGATACTGCAAGTCTGCACCTACCTTCACAATTGGTTGGTTGGTTGGTTGTGGCTTATGTTTTGCTTAACTAAAACATATTTTGATAATGAGGCTGCTCTGATGTATTTGGTAACAGATAATCGGGACATAATTGTAAGAATGTAAGCAAGTTCCATGTCTGTTTAGAGCATGGCTTTCTTATAATTTATTGTAATTAATTTTCCCCCTTTCTAGTATATAGTAATCTCATTTTGATGAGTTTAACGAGTGGGAGAAAAGGAGATTGGTGGGATGAAAAAGAAAGGGTTAAAGTGCTCCACTTTCTCATAACTAGGAAAATGCAAAAGTTTGAAACTTTGAAATTGTATTGATATACTGTTCCTTTGGGGGTTCAGGGGCTCTAAATCATAAATAGAAGAAATTAGAAATTATGATGAAATGGGTCTTAAATCTCTAGGTTATCCTAGTTGCTAATGTTGATGATGAACTGGAGACACTAGTATCTCATTAGTCAGGAATAAAATTGAAGTTAGTTATACTTGTTGTAGCCTTTGAGACAAACGTAGACATTTCTTTTCAAGTTAGCAATATGCTTGTAGGTAAAAGTAAAAAAGCATGCTCTTTCTTAACATTTCTTACTGTTTCTCTTTAATTAGATCGTATGGTTTCTGATGGTTTCTTACAACGGTGGTATTTGTTGTAGGTTATTCTTCTAAAGCCCTGTCTGCAGAGCATGGCAGCAGTCTCATCCCTGGTGTCCAGCCTACCGTGGCAGCTACGAAGAACCCAACCTCCAAAATCGTATATGAAGAGTACAATCATGAGCGTTACCCCCCTGGTGACCCCAGCAAGCGTGCCTTTGCCTATTTCGTCTTGACAGGTGGCAGGTTTGTTTATGCATCCTTGATCCGTCTCTTGGTCCTCAAGTTTGTCCTGAGCATGTCAGCGAGCAAAGACGTTCTTGCCCTCGCTTCCCTTGAGGTTGATCTCTCCAGCATTGAACCTGGAACAACTGTTACTGTCAAGTGGCGTGGGAAGCCAGTGTTCATCAGGAGGAGAACTGAAGATGACATCAAGTTGGCTAACAGTGTGGATCTTGGATCGCTCCGCGACCCACAAGAGGATGGTGTGAGGGTTAAGGATCCAGAATGGCTTGTTGTTATTGGGGTCTGCACTCACCTTGGGTGCATCCCCTTGCCTAATGCTGGCGACTTTGGGGGCTGGTTTTGTCCGTGCCATGGCTCACATTATGATATCTCGGGTAGGATCCGTAAAGGGCCTGCACCGTATAATCTGGAGGTACCCACTTACAGTTTCTTGGATCAGAACAAGTTGCTGATTGGTTGAGATCTCAAATTTGTTTTTTTTTTCTCTACAAACTGCTGAAGAAAATGGGAGTAATTTGTTTCCCTTGGCATTTTTTTTAATAATTATTATTTCAATTTTGTGATACTATATCTATTATCTGCTGTTCTTGTGTGAACAGAGTTCAATAATTCTGGATAACACAGAAGTATTTTTTCTTATGATTTTTGTTTTAATGCAACGTGTACATGATGTTCACCCAATAATATATTTGCATCCTCTTGGTTTTGCCCTTTTTGGATGTGATTTCATGCTTAGAGTAAAATAGACCAACTCTGAATAAAAGAGAAATGATATTTGGATTTCAATCATAGGAAATTCAAGAGTACATAAGGAGTCTCTTCGTAAGACTATATAATTAATTATCAAATCAACAATTCCGATTATCCAATTCATTTCCTTCCTGTCAAAAATAAATTAACATTTCAATGGAATTAACATTTCCAGAGTTTCTTTCAGCCTTCCAGTAGTAAATGTAAATGAGCCTTTTACGATTGCTGTATTGAGGAATCCTCCAACTAAGCATACAAAATAGTATAGAAGATAGAAACATTTCAGTTGATGCGACTCAAATAATTAGGCATCTTGGATTGGAACTAGCGACAATTTGCCTCCATATGTGTCTGGAAGCTGACTCTCATCAATATCTCCCAACAAGGTGCTATTCAGTTTCTTGTTCTCCACAAAAACGATCTGCTCCCATAACGAACGTGAAACTTAGTTACTATAAATCAGGAACAAAATCCATATAATTTAAACTCTTTTAACTCTCCCAGTGATGAGAACTATAGTAGATACTAAGAGGCATGAGGTGCTTAGGTTATGGACAATAGCTAATATAAAACAGAAACAAAACCCATATAAAATTTTGAACTTTACCTTCTTTTTGGTCTTGGTGTCAATAAATGGGTAAACAACTTTCCAAGCAGTCATAAACACGTAAGGAGCATGGACTATGAATAACTTGCCCAGCCTCTCTGGAAAACAATCCTGACGATCCAAACAAGGTAAATATAATAAATTTAGGTTTATTTCTAAATATAGTTATAAAAAGTTTCACTAAGGCAAGATATGGAATTTTTGTTACAAGGACATGTCCCTATCTGAAGTGACATGTGGTAGAGGATCAAACCTGCAAGATTGAGAGGGCTGCGAGGTATCCACGGATGTCACTGTTGGAGTAACCCCATCCTTCAAGATCTGCTATAGAGACAAACTTTTCGTGTCCCTCCGGCATCCTATGAGGATCAAAATAGCATGATAATGATCAAATAAAATAAATAGTTCTTAGGATCGGAATCAAAGGCTATTGGAGGGTGTTCACACAACTATCTTCCTCAAACCACAAGAAGACAATTTAGCCATTTTGTATATTACTAAAAGCATCTTTGGATTTGGAAAGCTACTCTTTGTTCACATCTATATCATCTAACTTTGAGATTCATGTTTCCAGAATATGGTATTCAACATCTTCATCATGATTCAAATACTTGTTTTGTTCATGACAAAGGTCGAGATCCATTGTCTTGGCAAGAATGTATTTTACCTGGCACATATTTTGTCAAGTGTGTAGACTACAAAGCCTGTAAAAGATAAGAAACAAACAAATTAGCGTAACACATCTTGTCTGTGATGAACATTGAATTCCAGAAAAATCATTCTTGGAGAGGATGTATCAAACAAAATCAATGATCAATTATATGTTGACCGAATGAATATAATTTTGAAGTCAGAAGCTTACGCTTGAACTCCTCTAAGCTTCCTTTTGTGTGTTTGTGCCTCCCGCCATAGACAACTACAATGGGGTGTCCCTTCTTATCATGGCCTTGCATAAACAGCTTGTTATGGGCTAGTTCATTCGGAATATCTGACTCTGAGAAGAACCCATTAGGGACAAAATCTCGCCTCCAGCTCAGGTACTTTAAGAACAGGCTTGAAGCCTTTTCAATATCTTGATCACGAGCCCGCAGAAATCTACGTATCATCAAATCATCCACATCCTGACAATATTACGAAAGATGATCAAATATAGAAGCAACCCCATGATAAGCAATATGGATGAAATTGAAATTTCTAATTCTAGAAATAGATTTATCTTGTCAACATCGAGTTCAAAAGTGATCATAGTGCCCAAAGTGCTAAATTTATTCATCCAACACATGAACTAGAATCGAATGAAACATTTAGAAACTTTCCATTTAGGATCCATATTAAATGAATCTTTCTAGATGCAAAAGAGGAACTACTTAACCATTTGGAGAAAAAAAACAAGTCCGGTTCACAAGAATAGAAACTTCATGCCACATTTATAATCACATTCATTAACCAAAAATGTGGCTACTAATTCCACACTGATCTAGAGTAATGGAATAAGTGCCGCTTAACTTGCACAAACAAAATAAACACAAAATTCCCCAAAACCAGAAACAAGCACAAACACATAACATCACCAATTGAAAGCAAATAAAGGGCTAAAGTAAGATCCCTCATGATGCTCCAAAAAGTCTACATGATCATAGATATACTAAAAACAATAACTCACAAAATGCACAATGCTAATACTTTCTGATCAAGCATACTTCAAGCACAAAAACCCAATTCCCACATGAACACATAGATTCCCCAAAACTTGAAATATGCTTCCTTTCCATCAAAAAGCTCAAAATACCCACAAACCCAGAACCAATCCAGCTTCAGAACAGCACCCAGAAACATCAATATCAACATATTAAGCACCTGAAAATGAAAAATCCTCAGTAAATGAACGAAAAACAAAAAGGGTCTCTACCTTCGCTGAAGGGTCTTCTCTAACGACCAGAGCTCTCATGATACCCACTTTGCTCCGCTCCACCTCATTGCTCTCGAGGCTATCGTTCCGGTCCAGCACATCACTGTCTTTGACCTCCATTTTTCCCGAAAAAATAAAATAAAATAATAGCCCGAACAGAAGGATCAGAATCGAGGTCCAATCGCGAACCTGAACGCGAACCCAATGGAGCCACAGAGCCGAAGAACAGATCAGATGAGCGAGCTGGAGGGAGAGAGAAAGAGGAAGGGACGATATCAATGTGCAGAGTGGTTGAGACGATGGACCGACCATGAATGCGAATGCGTAAATGTATTGAAAATATTTGGTGGCGGAGATGTGACTTTTTTTTTTCTTATTCAATTATGGCCTCCTTTTACACTCTGTATCTCTACGTCTCTCCCATCTCTGCTTTTTTTCTTCTCTTATATATATACAAAATAAAATCATTCCACTTGATTTTTGGACTCTAATAGTCAAATCATGTTTATTCAAAATCATTACATTTCATTTTCTAATCCTGTCCAAATCGAATGAAAGTTAGATTAATTAATTCAATAAAAAAGTATAAACTAATTTATTAAAGTAAAAATAAAGTCATTAATGCTAATTACCACAATCACAAGAATGATGGTTATAATAGAAACAGAAACTTTTGTTCACAAAAAAGAAAAAACTGAAACAATAAAGTAAGGCAAACTATAAGATATAATTGATAAAGAAAAAATTACAAGCGTATATTCCTTTATTATATAATGGAATCGACTCATCATAATTAATACAGTGGTTAAAAGAATTCTTTTTTCTTTAGTGAGAGTTCGAATTTCGGTGGAACGATAAAAGTGTCAGTTGCAAATTAGATGTACATTTATTATATTGTTTGACATATGTTTATTGTATTGTCAAGTATGATCCGATTATTCAACGATATATAAACCTGTTTGTTCTAAATTACAACTACAAAAATTGTTATTCCTCAAAATAGACCGGCTCTAATTGTTTAGCTATACTCAAACTTACTCATTCTAAGTTATAACTAGGGAAATTATTATTCCGAAGATATTGGAATCGTGATCAAACGTCTGTTTATACTAATTTTGCTAATCTACGTTTAAAAAATAATACAAAAGAAGAAGAAGAAGACGAAAGTGAATATTAATATTGAATTCATAAGCTAAGCGGCCCACTCAACTTATGGGCCCAAGAGAAATCCAGCATTCCTCTACTATAAATAAATTAGAATGAAATCTGCTTTTAGGCCCAAACACTGTTTTTGGGCCAAGCCCACTTTAGTGATGTCATGGAAATCAGAGTTAGGTTACAGGTAATACCGGCCGCAGCAGACTATTACCGACATAAAGAAAATAGAAACAGGTGCGCCCATTAATTAAATTAAATTAATTAAAATAGCAATTTAGCTCAAAGTGAAATGGACTTGTGATCGAACCGGCAAAACAAACACTGCTATCAATGACCAGCCGCGAATAGTTTTATCCATCGCCCTCTCTGTTTCTTCAAGCAATTCCTCTCTATTTTCTCTGTCAACGAAAGCCTCCAAAGTTTCGTATTCAATCCCCAAAACCCACATTTCAAGTAAGCTCCTCCTCCTCCTCCTCCTCTTCACCCACCGCTCTCGCGACGTCCCAACCGCACCGCCTGACCGTTTCTGCAACCTCGACTATTAATTCACACCCCTCTCTCTTCCATTTCGACGATACCCAGAAGACCCATTGAGGCTTTTGCGCCGATTCAGCTCCCTCCGAGTTGGGTTTCTGGGTTGGAGGGTGAAAAATGAGGACTTTCTCGACTTGGGTTCTTGTTGTTCTTATTGTTCAGGGCCTTATTGGGTGGATTGGTGCTGAAAGGAGCCCTCATACTGAGCGGATTTCAGGTACTTTTTTTCTTCTTTTTTCACTTGGTTGTTTCATTTTCTGGTTTGTGATTTGGGTTGTAGTAAGCAAACTGGTAATGTTCATAATGTCTAGTTCATGTTCATCTATTTTGGTCAACTAAACCATAAGATACACAGTTTTTTTTTTCTATTTCACTTGCTTGTTTCATTTCATTTCCTGTTCTGTGATTTGGGTTTTTGTACAATTGGTTCACAGTAGGCAACCTGGTGATCTTCATAATGTGTATATAGTTCATGTTCATCTATTTGTTCAACTAAACCATAAGATACAGTCTTTGAGTTTCGTATGAATCCAAGCTTGTAAGCAGATGATGAGTGAGATTTGCTGTTCACAAGCTGCCTTTCTGGTTTAATTTCCATGGGAATCTTGAGAAATTGAGTAGATTTATCAATTCTCATCAACTTGATGACACTTTAATTGTATGTTGATGTTATTCTGAAAGTTTGAGTGAGATTTGTTTGTTCACAAGCTGTTTTTCTGGTTCAATTTCCATGAAAATATTAGGAAATTGAGTAAATTTATCAGTTCTCATCATCTTAGTTTTTACTTGACGGCACGGCACTCTTTGACTGTGGAGTATTTGATTATGCAATACAGGAAGTGCTGGTGATGTTTTGGAGGACAACCCAGTTGGGAGGCTAAAAGTTTACGTATATGAGCTTCCAAGCAAATACAACAAGAAGATCCTTCAGAAGGACCCGAGATGTCTAGCACACATGTTTGCTGCAGAGATCTATATGCACAGGTTTCTCTTGTCCAGCCCCGTCCGAACCCTCAAGCCCGAGGAAGCAGACTGGTTCTACACCCCTATATACCCTACCTGTGATCTCACTCCCACTGGATTGCCACTCCCCTTCAAATCACCTCGGGTGATGAGAAGTGCGATTCAGCTCATTTCTTCGAACTGGCCCTATTGGAATAGAACAGAAGGGGCTGATCATTTCTTTGTCGTGCCTCATGATTTTGGAGCTTGCTTCCATTACCAGGTAAGAAGATCGGAAATGTTACCTGATAATCTTTCCTGATCACAACTAATATTCTTTTGTTCTAACTGTGTAGGAAGAGAAGGCTATTGAACGTGGAATTCTCCCGTTGCTTCAGCGAGCTACATTGGTTCAGACATTTGGGCAGCGAAACCATGTGTGCTTGAAGGATGGTTCGATCACGATTCCTCCTTATGCTCCCCCACAGAAGATGCAGGCTCATTTGATTCCCCCAGACATTCCGAGGTCCATATTTGTCTACTTTCGTGGCTTGTTCTATGATGTCAACAACGACCCAGAAGGTGGATACTATGCAAGGTACATTTGAGTTTTTTTTTCTTCTTTTTTTTGATAAAGGTACATATGTGTTACATATAGTGCATAGATACACGATCTTTAGCTCTTTTTTTGTCAAGAATGATAGATGTGCCCTTGACTCTAATCTCAAAATAAAAAAATATCATTTTTTTAAATCATTTTAATAGTTTTATCTCTTAAGAAGTATTTCTATTCAACCGTTCCGTATATCTAATCAAAATGCTTTTGATAATTATAAAATCTTATTTAGTTTGAGGTCGTTTTAGTCATTTTATGACAAAAATATATATTTTTTGAAAGTTAAGGTACTTGGATGTAAATGTGCAAAACGTATAATATGCAATAACTATGGGTAATTAATCCTTCTGATAACTAGTCTCTATCCATGGTCTTGATCACTTGTTACACCATGACCATTTGCTGAATTTTTCATTTAACAATACATACAGAGGTGCAAGAGCTGCAGTATGGGAAAATTTCAAGAACAATGCACTATTCGACATCTCCACAGATCATCCCACCACATACTACGAAGATATGCAACGTTCCATTTTCTGTCTGTGTCCTTTAGGTTGGGCTCCATGGAGTCCTAGACTTGTTGAAGCTGTGGTGTTCGGGTGCATACCCGTTATCATAGCAGATGACATTGTGTTACCCTTTGCTGACGCCATTCCATGGGAGGAGATCGGAGTCTTTGTTGCAGAGGAAGATGTTCCAAACCTGGACACAATTCTTACATCCATACCACTGGAAGTGATTTTGAGGAAACAAAGGTTGTTGGCGAACCCTTCCATGAAACGGGCCATGTTGTTCCCTCAGCCGGCCCAACCAGGAGACGCTTTCCATCAGATACTAAACGGGCTGGCCCGTAAGCTGCCTCATGACAGGAGTGTGTACTTGAAGCCCGGTGAGAAGATCTTGAACTGGACTGCAGGACCTTCAAGGGACATGAAACCATGGTAACAAGTCACAACTCCATTGTCTTTAGGAGTTTTTGTATTCACATGTGAAGTGTTCTCATAGCTCTGTCAAGTTGTGTAGTTTTGTATAATTCATATATGAATGAAAATTTAAATACTTTCCCGAGTAGTCCACTAAATTCATAAGAAAACAGTAACGATTAAGATTGTTTATCAAGAAGATTCAACAAATACAGCTAGAAAAATCAAAGTTATAGTACAAAGCTACACCCAAAGGACAGTACAAGGGCCTAAGAGTTACGGTGACGAACATTTCTGTGCAGAAATAGGTACACCTTAAAAATGTGGCAGTTTATTTACTTCCCTTCAGACTTTAATATGTTGGTTCGGTATGTACCTTTCAAATTTATTTGAGGTTCATAAATACAACTCTACACAGTCTATCCAGATTTCTAAACCAATTAATGAATCTTCCAGATATGCAGGATATATAGGTGGGCATAACTGCATAAGGAATAGATCAGCCACAACATCATAATTAGACAGAATGTAACAAAGATTCCATATTAAATATTTAACCACCAGCAACAAAAGTAATAAACAAGTGTAAATCTAATGCACCAACAAAAAAAAAAAATTATAAACACAAACGTAGATTATGTTACCTCTTCTCGGCTAATCATCTGATCAACATATCCCTTCAACTTAGTGACTCAGTGAAGACCCTGAACTTTCTTGTTGAATAGAGTAATCAATAACCAACAAAACTCCAGGTCCAAATGTTGGCACATTGAACGGATACACTGCTGGCTAAGATCAGATTCTGAGGCCTTGAAGAAATGTGCTTAGACTTCAGGTCTAATGAAGAATGTGATTATCTTGGGAACAGAGTTTGACAGTACAAACACTTGGGTACTCTTCCCTCAACATCACCACTGGGCATCTCAGGAACCAAACCAAGATTTCTGGCTGGTCCTTCACCACTAGAGGTAGGCGCTTTTTAGATCTAGGCATAAGCAGTTTAGATAACAGCATGGCCATGATTATAGTGGCTATCAAGAGAAGACCTACATTGTAGAGTTTGTTTACCTCATCCATGGTGCCACCATTTTCCAAAATTGAACCAAATGAACTGAAAACCCAAAAAGGAACCAAAAGTGAAATTAATGCACGGAGCTATTTGAACCCCGGTTCATATTTACAAACTAAAAATTCCAACTCTCTAGCTGGAAAGCAAAGATTTCAACAATCACTGATGTATATAGTACCGAGGGATACAATTTAGGATATCTTCCGTTTGGCATCTGGGAAAATGCGAGAAAAATCTCAAAACAAACTCGAAACTCAAATCTCAATCCGCTGAATACTAAAGTTCGCAATCTATCAAACAAAGGCAAGCCACAGAGATATGGCAGATCAATGACTGCGAAGAAAACCTCGAGCAAAATCATCAAAATAGAAACAGAACGAACACTGAGAAGCCATCGGAATTAAGATCGAGCATTGAGCGAGTGATTGAACGAAAAAAAGATATTAGGGTTTTGAAATTGTACCTGAACGTGAGATTGAATCGGAGGGATAGAATCAGAAGGAGTTGGAGATCACGAGTGGACCCGTGGCTGCTGGAGTGAGTCAAAGCCACACTTCACCTGAGTCAGAATGTGAGGGGAGAGTGTGGGCCACTCGCTATTTATTTCCGATTTCTCTGCATTTTATCACCCCTTCACTATCACATATTTATTATTACCTCCCTCTAATTAGTAAGATATAAATTAAAGATCTCATAATATTATTGCTAAAAGACTAATGTATCCTTCGATCATCACCAATATCACTAATTTAAACATTTTATTTTTTTTGTTACAAAGAGAGTGCATAAAAATCAATTTGGCAAGATTAACAGTATTGATTGTAAAAAGCAGCTCATCTTTTAACGAGCAATTGAAATGATAATACTATATTTCAAAATAAATAAAAAACGATAATACTTTAACTATACCTATTTTACTTGTATTAAATGTTTTATCTCAGACAAGGGTGTGTATAGATGTATATCCGAATTATTTTTTTCCGTTACGTAGATTATGAATCTCGACTTTTCATATCCCCGCTGAAAAATCTTACTATATTTAACTCAATCAAATTGTACATTAGATATCTGTTTATATTCATCCCTACCTCAAACAATGAACAATTCAAAATGATTTGATAATTTAAAAATATTGCCATGTCACCCAAACCCAATTAAAATATGTTCCCTTTAGTGGTGGCATTGCTTAAATAATTAACATATATCATTACTTATTTGGTGAATGTTAAATAGATAGCCATTAATCCAAATCCATAATTGCAGCATTCATCAAAAGACCAAAAACATATAAAATCAACATCTCGATTGCAAAAATATCAGCATCAAAATTTAAAGGCCCAAAATAGCAGCCCACCAAAAATCTCCCGCTCTAAATAACCACCAATATGTTTCACCATCATTCAAGTTTCAGAGCTTCAACAATGGCGACACACATGTGGTACTGATTTTAAACAGTTGCAGACACAGCCATTAATGCCCAGCCTCCATCTCTGTTGGCTCTTTTTCAGCTCTTCATCATTTATTGCTCATACTGGTCAGCACCATATGGTTGGTTGGATCGTCTTTATTACACTCGCCACTTCTTTATTAGCTCCCCCAAAAATGTTGCTCTCATCTTTACTCCACTTTCCTCTGCAAATTTTTCAGCAACTCTCCTAAAAGCAAGCTCCAACTTCAGAGCTTGATCACAAAAGGGTATGTTTCTTTCTTCTTCACAATCACTGATATGTTTCTTCACATTACACATCATGTTCATCACGTTTCTCGTGTTTGCTAGAGATGGGTGCTAGAGAGATCAAGTCACCTGAGCCTGAGACACCAGCTAGTTTTGGTGGAGATGGAGATTTCGTCAGGAGGAAGAAGCTCGGGATCTACTTCATTGAGTCTGATTGCAGGAGGACTCCTCTGGGTCGGGGCTACACCGGAGGTACTATGCCTGTCAATATCCATGGCAAGCCCATCACTGATCTGTCCAAAACCGGTGGCTGGATCGCTGCTTTCTTCATTTTCGGTGAGCAAGATCTTCCAAAATGTCTGTTTGGCTGCTGAGAAAAAAAAAACTGATCAAGATCTTGTGTATGTGTATGTGTTGCAGGAAATGAAATGGCGGAGAGAATGGCGTATTTTGGGCTATCGGTGAACATGGTGGCATTTATGTTCTATGTGATGCACAGACCCTTTTCTAGTTCGTCAAATGTTGTCAACAACTTCCTAGGGATATCACAGGCTTCTTCTGTCCTAGGCGGGTTCCTGGCTGATGCATATCTTGGTCGGTACTGGACTATTGCGATCTTCACAACCATCTATCTTGCAGTAAGATCACTATTTTAGTCAAAGCATATGTTTGTGTGTTCAGATAATTTTGGGTTGAATGCAAATAGTTACCCACATAGAATGTTCACAAACAAAAAAAGTACATGGTAAATAAAACACGACAATAAGATACATTATAAAAGAACCACGAAACAAAATGGATGACAACGTTGATTCCATTGATGCATCTGCCGTCACGAATTTTTCGATATTATCAAGGCAAAAATACCCTCTGCCCATCTGCAGCACACCAAATGGTTTCAACTTAAATTCCATGTTCAACCTTCATCTTCAACTGCCTCAACTCTTCATCAAGCTCAGAGGGTATTTTCGTCTTTAAAATATCAAAAAAAATCACCATTTTCATCCATTTTGTTCCGTGATTCTTTTATAATGTATCTTATTGTTGTGTTTTATTTATCATGTAATTTTTTCGTTTGTGGGCAATCTATGTGGGTAACTATTTGCATCTAACCCAATAATTTTATCTAGATTTGGCTCAAATCCAACCCAATTCAAAACATCTCTAGAAGATGGCAAAACATGTATTAACAATTACAAAAACATACCTTTTCCTTCCAATCTTGGAGGGTTTAACAGGAATAACCTTGTGCGCAACAATGAGCATATTGATCCCAAACCAGGAAGATTGTGACCAGCTGAGCCTTCTGATGGGCAATTGCGAGCCTGCAAAGTCATGGCAGATGCTATACCTCTACACAGTTCTCTATCTGACCGCCTTTGGAGCGGCCGGTATAAGGCCTTGTGTGTCCTCTTTCGGGGCAGATCAGTTTGACGAAAGAAGCAAAGACTACAAGTCCCACCTAGATAGGTTCTTCAACTTCTTCTATCTTTCAGTCACCATTGGAGCAATAGTGGCCTTCACTGCAGTAGTGTATATCCAGATCAAGCATGGTTGGGGATCAGCTTTTGGCTCACTTGCAATAGCTATGGGCATATCGAACCTGGCTTTCTTCATTGGCACTCCTTTGTACAGGCACAGGATGCCAGGTGGCAGCCCGTTGACTCGAGTTGCTCAGGTCATTGTCGCGGCCTTCAAGAAGAGAAAAGCTTCTTTCTCAAGCAGTGTGTTCATAGGCCTCTATGAGGTTCCAGGGAACGACTCTGCCATCAAGGGGAGTGCAAAGATACCTCATACCGATGATTTTAGGTATGGAAGCACTCCTTCTTGAAAGGGATAATGGTAAAAAAGGTGCCTTGAACTTGTCTTTTTGTTGTATTTCGTATCAATTTGTTTCAAAATGACGACTTTACTCCTAAGATTTTTTTAAGTCAAAAGAAAAATCCAGAGTTTCCATTTTCTTCCTCTTTGACAGAGAAGAAAATTAAGGGAGATAGAAATTCTGGATTTTTTTGTTTTTTAATTATTATTTTTTAAACTTAAAATTCAAGGGTAAAATTGTCATTCTGAAACAAATTGACACAAATTGCAACAAAAGTACGTTCTTGGCACTATTTTGCAATTATCAAAAAGGGCTACAATTTACAAAATAGTGAATACCTCAGGGTACCTTTTCGCCACTATCCCTTCTTGAAATGCAGTTTCTTGAGAATCAATCTTTTCTTGCAGATGTTTGGACAAAGCAGCTCTGCAGCTGAAGGAGGATGGTCCTGATCCGAGCCCCTGGAAGCTCTGCACTGTGACACAAGTTGAAGAAGTGAAGATCCTCATGAGGCTTATCCCGGTAACAGCTTGTACTATAATGCTGAACCTGATCTTGACCGAGTTCATAACTCTCTCGGTCCAGCAAGCATATACACTAAACACCCACATGGGCCATCTCAAGCTTCCAGTAACATGCATGCCAGTGTTCCCCGGTCTCAGCATCTTCCTCCTCCTATCTCTCTACTACTCCATTTTTGTCCCTCTCTTCAGGCGCATCACAGGACATCCTCAAGGAACCTCTCAGCTTCAAAGGGTAGGGATCGGCCTAGCAGCATCGATACTATCTGTGGCCTGTGCTGGTGTTTTTGAGAGGTACCGGAGAAACTATGCAATCAAGAATGGATATGAAGCTAGCTTCTTGACTTCAATGCCCAACCTGAGTGCATACTGGCTGTTGATTCAGTACTGTCTCATTGGGATCGCTGAAGTGTTCTGCATTGTTGGGTTGCTGGAGTTTCTCTATGAGGAAGCTCCTGATGCAATGAGAAGCATAGGATCTGCTTATGCTGCTTTAGCTGGTGGATTGGGTTGCTTTGCAGCTTCGATATTGAACAGTGTTGTGGATTCAGTTACTGGAAACCCAAAGGAAAGGCGACCATCATGGCTTTCTCAGAATATAAATACTGGTAGATTCGATTATCTGTACTGGTTGCTTACAGTTTTGAGCATAATCAACTTCTGCGCCTTCTTGTATTCAGCAAAAAGATACAAGTACAGGAAGCTAGGAACAGAGCAAAAAATGGTGACCGAGAAACATAAGGGAACACCACAGACGCCGCCAGCAAGCTAGAGCAACAAGAAAGCTACAATCCTGGTTACAAAGATACTAAAATCTAGGGAAAATCTCACTCGGCTACCCTTAAGTATGCACCTTTCTAAATCAACTACCACAGATCAAGTTTAAAAAGTTTTCGACAATCCTTAAGTTCTTTTAGTCTCAATTTAACCCAATTTTGGGGTGTGGAATAACGTAAATACCCTTGTTCAAATTTCTTTCATGAGGGCATTTTCATCATTTCACACCCCAAAAGTTGACGGAATTGGGGTAAAACGAGACGAAGAAAACTTGGGGGTTGTAAAAAACTTTTTAAATTAGGGGTAGTTGATTGAGAAAGGTGCATACTTAAAGGCAGTTGAGTAAGATTCTCCCAACTATCTGTTCATTATGTAAGATGTAGCAGTGTGAAACAGGAATGACAGTTTTGTGTTTGTCAATGTATCGGTTTCATATTCACACAATTATTGGGAGAAGGGAAAAAATGAAGAAAGCTTCAAAATTGGACTAACCTGTATGATTAAGGGTCACTATCGTTCTGGTGGTAGCTATAAGTTGCTAGTCCTTCTCAAAGCACCAACTTGACATTAAAACTGGGCCTGAAATAGTGGAGAGATGTTAGATTGCCAACCAGAAACATGGTACATCCAAACATAAAAACTTCTTAATGACGATGTTGCCAAATGAGCTAACTAATTTATGAATCGGGCAGGCACAAACTGATAGGAATTGTTTATATTTTAACAATACCAGTACTTGTCTCTGTACAGATGGTAAATGTAGATAAGATCAGTCGGACAAGAAGAGCAAGAAAATAACAAGAAAAGGGTGATACAAATAGTTGAAAATTAGCTACATGATAGCTGAGGATTTTTATTTATAAACACCCTTAGCCTATTGTGTTGAAGTCAGACACACAGAATTTTAGGGGCTTTCACAGAACTCCATCTCCTGAAATTCACAGAAAAGATTGAAGTGAGATACATTTCTGAATATACAATAAAATACAAAAACTTGTCTGTTATGAACATATCAGACTATGAAAAGGGTTACATATAGAAAGCTTATGTTTTTTATCAACCATTTCTATGTACCAAGGTTTGAACTCAAGACAGCCCTTATATTAACATGAATATATCACAAAGCATCGTTAAAAAATCAGCAACTTAACACCATCACAAAAGTGATTGCTATGTACAAGAATAATCAATAACTCCCTGTTTATTGGATGTTTCTCTTTATATAATATCACATCACAACATGAAGAACCCATGGGAAAATAAGATGCCTTACCAAACTAAGAATATGTTTCTTTTCTCAAAAGAAAAATCAAAATGTACCTTGCCACATATTGGACAATATTCACTTCTTTCTAACCACTCATAGATACAACCCAGGTGAAAATGGTGTGAGCATCTTGTAGTGATTTTGGGATTTTCTGAAGTATATTTTGCAAAGGATCAATCAACTATCACAAAAAAGATATGAATAATCAAGGACGTAATTAGAAAAATGATAGTAAAATAAGTATAGCGAACTGGGAGTCTGTGATAATTGAAGGAAAATAAATAAAACATGGGCTTATTACGATAGAGAGAGAGAGAGAGAGGGTTCTAGTTAACCAATGAGAAAACACTGTACTGTATTATAAGTTTGTTACATTACCATCAAGACATGTCGGGCAAACATCTTCATCTTCAGAAGTAGCCACCGGAATAGGAGTTGGTACTGGACGGCCTTCAAGTCTACGGAACATTACACCATACTGTACACATGTTCCAATAGGTCAAGAAAGTACACATCACATCAAATTACGGTTAAAGGAGACAACAGTAGTTAGCATGAATCTTACCATGTCGGAGGGTAGAAATTAGGATTATTTTAAAGCACCCTCTTTAATTTTATGTTCAACATCACCATAATATAGCACAATTCATAGTTATTAACCGATCTTATTCCATGCCCAATCTCAACAATCAACAACTTCTAAAAATGCAGATCAGGTACGCACACATTGTCAACAAGACTCAATATGATAAATTATGGGTAACCAAGTTGAGCAGTGTAGCTACCCCTGGAACAACATGTAAAGTTCTAGACCAAACAACGATAGAACTTTATACTTAAGCAACAACCATGAAAACAGAAGAGACATACCCTTTTGGGGAAAACATACATTTTGTAATTTCAAATGTTAAGCGATCATGCACACATTCACCATCCAGACCCTAATTTTTATTTTAGCATTTCTCACTTTCAGCAGCAGCCATGAGAACAGGCACAGAAGGAAAAAGGACATTTTCTAGATAAACACACACATTTTGAACTTTGAAGCTGGTCCAATATGCTAAATGTTGTGAAATTAAGCACATTGAGCAGATTAGCAGCTGAGGGAACAACATCAATACCTAGCAATTAGCACATTTGCAATACCCTTTTTAAGGAAAGCATAAATCAGCACATTTTCAAGCAGATTCAGTAAGTAGAAGAAGCGTGTAGAGTTGCAGACCCCAGTGAAGAGATGGTGGAAGAAGAATCTGAAGCAGACACAGTGCCTGTAAATGGAATTGCCAGGATGAGCATTTTCTTCCAGTTCTTCATAACACGGACAGCAGCAAAACCCACCCATCTCTGAGGCACAGCTCCTTCAATTATTGGGCACAATCAACTCTGAGAGGGTAAATCAGTCTAAGGTACACAGATTGTCAACTGTGAAAACTCTGGAGTAGCCAACATTGGGATCATTTTCAGGAGAAAATGAAGCTGCTGATTGAATGGTGAATATATCAGAGGCAATTTTAATTTTAATTTTCATCAAAGTGAAATGCATAAATCATTAATTATTAATTAATTACTGCTACTATTATACTATGGGTTTGGTGGGAGTGCGGGCCAGCATCTAATGCTGTATGATTGGCACAGCTGAATCCCACAAGATATGTTAACAAAACAATTATGGAATAACCAAAATGTATTAAATATTTATAAGAATATGGCCATGGGATTTGAACCCAGTTCTTATAGACCCGAATTTAAATATTTAATTAATTAAACAAACAAGTTTTATGATAACTACATTCAATATTTAGTTATCAATTGATTCAATTCATTTGATAATACAAGTTTCCATCAGGAGGTTTGTGAAAATATCTCATTCTTTTGTATAGGAAATATAGTTTTCAGAGTAAACTAATGGGTCAATTATTTTGAAATTAATTAAATAGAAAATCATATTAATTTAGTAAAATATTTTTTGCGTAAATTAATTAATTAGAGAAGTAACTGGGGTACAATATGCCTTTAGAATTAAATTTTTGGTATCTTTGCCAGTCCCGTACTAATTTTAGACCAAGATGTTGAACACTAAATGGCTCGATTCAATTGATATAAAATGCGAGCAAAACAAATTATTTTGGTGATATTTGTCAATGCAAAATCGACAAATATTAATTGAAAGTGATGGGAGGTTGAAATCACTGTCGAACAACACAAAAGCCTAAACGATGTATAAGCAAGTTAAAATATAAGAAATGAGATACAAACTTGAACTCTAATGTCTCACTTGAAAATTGCCGAAAGGATAGTGTACAGAGTATAATGTATAAGCCTAAATATACTTCAATCCAGTGATGTACTGTTGTCTAGAGATCAGATAATGAGCCAAAGAGTAGATTATCCCTAATAGCCCCAATATTTTAACCTTAATCACATCGGTTATGATGATCGACGGTAGATTCAGAGGTAATGTCAGCAACGGAGATGAATCCATCTGCTTTGTGTAACTCCACACAAACCTGTTGAAGAGAATGTGACTGGGGAAGGTCAGGATCAGAAGAGCCAAGTTCTTCACTGCAAAGAACCAATCTGGGCCACCCATCTCGAGTCCCCATCCTGCATTGCCATGCCATACGTCTTCCCAAATGCTGTACAACGTTGTTACAACCAAGTAAGCAGATATCGCCACAGTGACCGGGAAGTACCTCTGTTTGTCCCCGAACCCAGCAACAAAAGCCGAGTCCTGGTTGAGAAGAAGCAAAATCGGTGCCAAGAAAAAGATTGCTCGGTTTGAGCCACCTGTGAGGTTGACATTCAGAATCAGGCAAATAGCGAAACACATCACGGTGGCTACATTGCCGACAGCTGGCATCCAAGCTCCCTCAGTGGCGATTTTTTTGATGGTGAAGGCTGGGACTGTAGAGGCTCGGCGTTGTTGCATGAACCTCATTCTTGTAGGAAAAGCAGAGGAGCTGCTTTGACTTGACTGGTTGTGTCGGGCCCCACCTCTATCGAAAGTTTTCTCTCGCATAAGTGAAGCGAGTTCAAACTTCATCTCCAGAGCGATAAGCATGAAGATTGCTGCATAGAGACCGAGAAGAGATGTTCTTGCTCCCTCGATAGCAAGAAGAGTGGTTAGCTTCCTGTCGCTCTCTTCCATGTCTCCATTTCCACTATCTATGATGCTTTTGATTCTCACCTGGCCTTCCAATAGATAGGTCACTGGAAAGAGAGCGACGAGTAGAGCAAAGACCCACGGAAGGAGCTTTGTGCTGGAAGCAGATGGGAAATGGGTGAAGACCACAAAGATGGAGGCGCAGACCATGGTCACAACGATGAGGATGTGTAGTACAGCAGCTTGTAGGAAGAACTCTGCAGATATGTAGACACCCAAAGCAATGCCCATAGCTATGGAGTAAAATAGTCTCAGCTCGACTATGTACTTAATGGGTATTACGTTAGTAATGGATGCTAAGGTGAGCAGGATTGCTGAAATGAGTAGCCAAGAGGGCCACGGAGGCTTTT
>JAYMSW010000707.1:0-20114 GCA_036897725.1 Erodium texanum | reverse complement strand
GAACGAAAAGAGCTAAAGAATGGGCTAAAAGTGTCGAATTAGACACTAAGATGCGTTCGCATCAACGACTCCGGCCAATGGTGTCGGACCTGTGCTGGAAAAAAGGGTTGTATGATGAAAGCCCATCAATGATTCGGTGGAAAAGGCAATGCCGCATCCGGAACCGATGCCTGAAGATGACCTGATCATACAACAAGTGTGTGGCAAAGTAGTCGACGATAAGCTGCTCGCGATCGCACTCCCCATTCTGATCAAGGAAAGCTTGCTTCCTCTTTTGTTTACTCATTCTCGCATTTGCCACCAATTGAGAGGCCATCTTTTCGGCAGTGCTCTCGAGTTACCCTAACAAGTTCTCATAAGCATAAAAAAATTACCTTCCCAACATCCAAATCAGAATCAGACGATTTACCCACCATTTATCCCATTTCTTCACAGCTTCTCTCACACTTTGTTGGGCCTCTCTCTCTTACGAAAGGTGGTGTCAAGTGACATTTATGAGCTCCTTTTTACATAAACGTAATTCATAAGAAAAGTCATTTGATATATTAATATTGATAATAATCAAGAAAGTCAAGTGGTAGCGCCCCTTTACTTCTACATAAGTAAGGTTGACTCTTACCAATACTTCATACAAATAAATTGTCTATAAAAAAATCGGAATCGAACGATGAATCTGAGGATGTGGAGGACTCCGAATGGACAGTCGGACTTGAGATTGGGTCCATCGTATATGATGGATTTCAGATTTCAGAAGTTCAAGGCAATGAGATGAGAGATTTTAAAGGTGAGAGTGTTGAGACTGTGTGTATGGATGTGAGGAGAGTAGTAGTTACAAGGACAAAAATAAAAATGGAAAAAGCCGTTGCAACAAAAGAGTCGTTGCATTGACTTTCAATCCGCCACATATCAACCATTTAGTGAGTGTTGCGACACAAGAAGTCGGCTCTCCCGTCCGCACTGCTGAAAATGATGAATCGACGCCTCAAAAAATAGTACGTGAGGGAAGAAAAGTGTTGCCCTTTCTCCCCGCGTTATCCTTACTAAACTATTAACTACAATTTTATTTTTATTTTTTTGATTAGCTACATTTTTATTCATATTTTTATTTTAAGAAATGAATTGAAATATTTCGTGGTAATTGTCTAATACGTGACATGCAAAACAACTTGGATTTTTGCAAGTTGGAGTTGTTAGTTTAGTATACAAAGGTGGAAGCTTTATGAAAGCAACCTTTGAATGATGTTTTGATAGTGAGGTGAATGTGAGCACAAAACAATTGATCTAAGGGAAATGCATCTGCTTCTACAGTACATGCATGTTGTACTTGTACTTTTCTATTCATTAATACCTAAAAGTCTTGTATTTGGATCAAATAAATTCCATTCATCATTCAGTCAAGTCAACTTAGCTTGCTAGCTGCCTAGATTAGATTTAGATATTACCAATTAAGTTGTATTTATTTATATTTAAATCAATACTAATGCTTCTATTTCAAAAAAAAATAAAATACTTTCTTTATTTTTTATTCTCTCGATTTTAATGTTTTATAATGAAATACACGTTGTTTATTTAAAAAACCATATATGATAATCACTATTACATTAAAAACGAAAACTAATTTGTACAGACAAAAAACTAATTTACATGTTATTTTGTTCCAAACTTTAAGTCAATTTAACCATCAAATTATCCATATTTGAGTTGATTTAATTCGTACTGTCAGTGAACCCTCATTTTATTACAAATTAAATTATGTAAACTCTTCATGTAGATACAATAGGACATGAAAAATAAATCTTTCAATGCATCAACATCTAATAATAAAAGAATTATTTTAAAAAAATATTTACGCCAAATAAACTAACGAATATTTAACACAAATTTAAAAAGGGATTAGCCCCTGCATTCAAATTGAATCATTCTAGGACTATATCAGGATATTCACAGGCTAGAGACTATATATTGAAACATCAGTAATAGTTCAAACACCACATTTAATTAGGAATAATTTTAGTCAAGGTTCGGTGCAGTGTCTCACTAAGTAACTGTAACTACGACTTTAAGCGAGCTAATCAAGGCGATTCATTAAAAGTTTGTTTGATAAAAAATCTAGGATTAAGTATAAATATACTTTTACTTTAACCTTTCATTTACAAGAACTTCCCGCTTTTTATCTTTTGTGTCAATATCATATCTTAAATGGCCTTTGTGTTGCAAAAAACCAACTTTTCTATTAAAAATTACAATTATGTTAACATTTACATGTAAAATGTCTAAAATACCCCCCCCCACAATTTATTAGATTTTCACCCTGACCTTAACCTTAACCTTAAACTCTCCACGACCACCGACCACTGCCTCGACCACCACCGGCCACTACCGTCGGCCTCCATCACTAACAGCCTTTAGGGATTAGTTTTAGGGTTGAGAGGGGTAGTTTGGACATTTTTAAAAAAATTAATCATTTTTCATCAAAATTAACAGAAAATGTGGTTTTTGCAACAGAAAAGTCATTTAGGGTGTGATATTGACACAAAAGATCAAAAGCAGAGAGTTTTTACAAATAAAAGGTGAAAGAGGGTATGTATTTGCACTTATCCCAAAAATTTAACACTTGAACTTAAATTTAAACATTTAATTAGTGTACAAATGGATTCATTTAATACTTAAATTCATAATATAATCTATTTGATATAATTAAAATATGTTATTCAACTTTATTAAATGTTAATAATGAAATCTAAATAAATTGAATATAGACAAATCGATTCGAATCGTAAGGTTAAAAGGGAAAATGAGGTAGAAGTTGGGCCGGGTCCATATCGACAATTCGGCCCATTCGCAAAACCTCCATGTGATCGCGGGGTGGGCAGTCCATTCGGCGAGCGTGGATGTCAACGGAGAGAGATTGAGTTGAGTCAACAACGGTGGTTGAGTTTTGTATTCGTCGGAGAGAGAAACAATAAAATACTAGCATTATTAGGAGAGACTAGAGAGAGAATCAATTTTCTATCCCTGTGTTGTGTGTCTTCCTCGTTGAAAGTGGAAGGCATGAATCGACTGTTAGGGTTTGTGGTGTGATCGGCAGCAATTTGGGGACACATATACAAGAAGAATGGGTGTGTGGTGGAGAAATGCTTTCCAGGAAGTAGCCAACACGAAGCCGCTGTTCCTCACGATCTACGGCACTGTCATAGTTGGCATACTCTTCTCCTCCTTCTACGTCTTCTCCGCCATCTACTCTCCCACCTCTCCCTCTTCCCAGTGGCTCTCCTCTCCTCCTGCTACTACTTCTTCTCTTTCCCGTACGTTCCACTTCCTTCATAATTCTTCCATTGTATTGCATCATATTTTTAATCAGCTCACTTTCTCTTATTTTTCTCAACTCTCATCTTTAATCCTCAAAGCTAAAAACCCCTTTCCATTGCTCAAGCACTTGCATTTTATCTTCCAGTAGTATAATATTGTTGCGGGTGACAATACTGTGCACACACACCTGCCTCAGTGATACTTCGGCATCCCATTAATTGACTCAAGTTTTTTTTTTCTCCTCTCCCAGTTCTTGTATTTGGTTTTGGAGTGAGGACTGACTGAGTGGGTGATGCGTTTTGGATGTGCTGTCAATTAGTTCTTTACCGTTATGAAATTTGGGGAAGACATTTCTATGCACAAGTTGTTTAGAAGTTCATGCTCCTGCATTGATAGTAGATCTCTTGATGGGTTGATGTCTGTTCTTAATAACCACATTGAGATTACAAAACCAAAAGCTAAATAATAAACTGGTCCTGTTATGTATTTTGTCCTTCTGTTGGTTGTTTGTTCTTAGAGTTATTAGATTCAGTAACCTAGTCCGTGATCATGCATCATGTAACTTGCAAAGGGCAGAAGTAGAATAAGCACAATTCAATGGGGGTGTACCTGTGCACTTTTTTCTGAAGTAATCTCCCCTATCAGTGTAATTGCACCTTAAGAGTGACATTGACTTTTTTGTCATACAGCTATTGATGGTTACAGAAAGTTAAGTTCACGAAACCTTATGAACTTAACTTGTGTGACTGTCTGAGTTATATTTTTTCCTTCAGGATTCGGTTATATAACATGTTGGTAAGATTGTTATGTTTGTCCCTCTGTGTGTTAAATTCTTGTGAGAAGAGAAGTGTGTTTTATATCTTTGACAGCTTCCTGTGGATGAGAATAGTGTACTCTAATGTTGTTGCATTTCTTTGTTCATTAATGTTGCAGTGCAACATTTTACTTTCCTTCTTACATCAAATTGCATTTTGTAACCATTTACTCCATGTTCATTCTTTTGCTAGAATGCTTGCCTTCCTTTGCTCAAACCTATCTTTTTGTTTGATAAGATCAACTTTTTGATTTGTTTGTCCTTTGATGTTGTGATTGAACTCTCTCTCCCCGTGGATGTTAAATTCAGAGGCCGCTTCTCCTCTCATCGATCAAGCATCCAATACTTCTCTACTGACAACAATTGGTGAAATCCCGCCACCGCCTCGAAAGCAGTCACCAAATGATGACATACATGGAAGACCTATTTGGGAGGCTCCTCCACGCAATTCGAAAATGCCACCCCTGAAGAGCTTTCGACTGACAAAACAACTTGTTCAGCAAAGGGTGGAAGATAACATCATCATAGTCACCTTTGGTAACTATGCCTTCATGGATTTTATCCTCACTTGGGTTAAACACTTAACTGATCTCGGACTTTCAAATCTTCTTGTTGGTATGCTTTTCTATGCTTTCATTTTTTTCACACCGTAATCTTTGTATATCATAGCACTGCAAACAAACAACACTCAGTGGAGTTCTATGTTCTTTCAGGTGCAATGGACACCAAATTATTGGAGGCCTTGTATTGGCGAGGTGTTCCAGTTTTTGACATGGGTAGTCATATGAGCACAGTAGATGTTGGATGGGGGTCACCAACATTCCATAAAATGGGGAGAGAAAAAGTCATCCTCATAGATGCAATCCTCCCTTTTGGATATGAGTTATTGATGTGCGATACTGACATGGTTTGGTTAAAGGTACTTGCTTCAGCTTATTGTTGTGCCTCGCTTTTATAGGTATTCATTATTCCATATTGCTAACATCATGTTTATCTCGTTATTTTCTTTGATCATTATGTGCATAGACTCTACTTTTATTTTTATTTTATCAGCAATAACTGCTTAAAAGACCACTATCATGAGATGGAACTGATCAAATATATTTTTGGGGTGGTTGATCAGGATGAGGCCATTGCCTTCAGTACTTTTATTTAATGAATTCTGTACATAACTTCTTAAGTATGTAACACTTCGAAGCTATGGTATGATAAGAACTGCTGAAAAGTTCAGTCTCCAATTAAAGACATAAATTACTTTCTTCCCCATATCAGTTTGAAGTCCCTTTCACCTCCTGGTTGCAAACCTGTTCGCTTGGATTGCTTTGGAGATTTTTTTTGCTTGATGCATTCATTTTGTTTGCATCCAATGATAAACTTCCTGTGGCTCAAGCATAGCTAGTTATGCATCTCATAGTTTTTAGGATAATGTATCTATCTGTATATCTGTCTTCTTTTTGTCTTCAGCTGAATATCATGATTCTCTTTTATTATCTTGTTTATTTTTATTCATCCATGTTAATGTCCAGTTTCTTACAGTCTTTGTAATATATCTTTAACCTACAAAAAATTGACCTGTATATTTGTTATTAGTGAACATTCAATCAAATTTTCTATTCCTTCCATGGACAATGTTTGTTAGCCTGGACTGGGAAATTTAATTTAGTGGGCTACATATGTCATACTAAAACCATACTAAAATATCAGCCTTATTAGTTTTGTTTGACCTTGTTCTTTATATGGACCTTTGTTTTCAGGCTACATATATTGGGTTCTCAGACTGAAATATCTTAGGTCTTTAGCATTCCTACTCACATTCAAACCTCACTTCAAATTTCGGAACACAAGTGGGCCACATACCCTAATTAAACTTGCTCTAATAGAATGTTAAATTTGTTTATTGGCTACATATAAGAGCTCAGACCCTCATACTTAAAGGTCAACCTAATTAGTAGGGTTTGATTTTCCTCCACATGAAGCTTTGTTTTTCTATCTTTGAGCCATGTGTGGTTTTTAATGTTTAACAGAGAATATTACTGGTAAAATCTTACTGTATTTCTGTCCTTAATGTTGTTTGAACAGAATCCTCTTCCGTATTTTGCTCAATATCCTGAAGCAGATGTTCTAACTTCAAGTGACCAAGTTGTACCAACAGTGGTTGATGATAGATTGGATATTTGGCAACAAGGTGAGGATTAAATAAAAAAAATCAATTATACCATACCTGTCTATTTTTAACACGATTGATCTTTTGGCAATTGATTCATTTCACTTTTCCTTCTTGACACATCTGCTGAATGTTTCGGAAGTTAACATCTAACTTTACCACTATATCACCATTATCCCAGAACAACATTTCCATGAAATTTTGACATATTATAACCTATAGTTGGCCAAGGATTCCTGACTATGTTTCCATCCATATTATTATTTAACCTTGTTGAAGAACATTTGGGAGCAATTTTGAGTGGGGAATGGATTGGTACTGTGGAGTGAGAGAAGAGGTTCCCTTATGAGGAAATATAATCATCAAGATGCCTAATTCATTGTAAATTTGTAATACTGCTACATTTCAGCTTATGTATTTTTATGACTCTTTTCCTCTTAATGCAATGTTGAAGTGTTAGTGGTGTACCTTAGATTGCATGATCTCGCCTTTGCAAGGACTGAGGTTTCATATTGAAGGTTATATCTTTGCCCCGGCTTTGGTGACAATGAAAATTCAAAGGGGTCTCCCCATTGATGGAATTGTATCATATCAATGTTATGAGCTATGAATATATAGTTATGAATAATGATGGCATTAGGGTCTTACTCTATTTTATATCTGTATCCTACTCTATATAAAAGAAAACAGTCCTGGCCTAAGTACCTATTAGGGATACAACAATTTAAGTATGTGCTGCTCTGGTATCTATTTTCTCTCTTTTATAAACATAGTTTTATTGGGCTCGGTAGGGGATTCCTGACTATGTTCGACGTAGATTCCATTGCTTGTGTCTAGGGTTTGCACATGAGGGGGGTGTTGGAGGGCTTGTTGAAGGTTTGTAACTGTCATATTTGTTCCTTCTTCATTAGGATCCACGTGCAGAGCCCATTGGTGTCTTGGGTTTGCAAGTGAGAGGCAGTGATAGGATCCCGCATCAATTTTATGTTGAGGTCGGTCCTGCTTCATATGCTTTGGTAGCAAACTCCAGTTAAAAGCTTGAGCTTTTAAATTGGCTTCTAACAGTAATAACTGCTTTGGTCCGAATTGTATTGCTTGCTCTTCGGGAAGTTAGTTGTTGAAATTTATATTAGTTCATATGCTCTGGTAGCAACCCTGCGATATATTAGGTGTTTATACCATGTTGATGACCAATGAACTAGAGGGTTAAGCGGGTAGCTTTTTATCAGCAAACTGATAGTTGAAGGCTCACTAATTATTTTCTACTCTTAGCAGTTTTGTTCTTTTGGATAAACTAATATAATTTTTTTCAGAAATGCTGTGAGACATGGTGCAGTGTGGCTCAACTTGCAGCCCGTCATTTCATTTTAATAGTCGTAGTTACTAATTTTTGAATTGTTTCTTCATTCAAATGGCTATTTTGTGCATTATTAATTTCAATTTATCCATAAATCAGGCTCTCGGTACTCAACTAATGCCAAGATTTTTTTACCTTCAACAGTTGGTGCTGCTTATAACATTGGAATTTTTCACTGGAGGCCCACAGATTCTGCAAAAAAATTAGCTAAAAAATGGAAGGAAATGCTTTTAGCTGACGACACTATATGGGATCAAAATGGGTTCAATGATCTTGTGCGCAAGCAGTTAGGACCATCAGTTGATGAAGAAAGTGGACTTGTGTATGCTTTTGATGGGAATCTCAAGATGGGAATCTTGCCAGCTAGTATATTTTGTGGCGGACATACTTATTTTGTCCAGGTAGGATTTGTTTTTATTAGTTCTTTTGGTTTTGGCACAATCTCATCATGTTCCTAGTTTTAGTTTGTAATGAAAAATAGAAAAGTAGTTGCTAATAATCTTTAGAGCAATTTGGTTATGAAAATTATGATCTTTTCTTGATGATATTTATATGGCAAAAAACTAAATATCAAGAATGATTACCTTTATATTTGCAGGCTATGTATCAACAACTCAGACTGGAACCATATGCTGTACATACCACATTTCAGTATGCAGGAACTGAAGGAAAACGTCACAGAATGCGGGAAGCAATGCTTTTCTATGATCCTCCAGAATATTATGATGAATCAGGTAAGTTTGTTTTATTCCATCTTTAGGGTTTTTAGATGTATTATGCAGTACTTATCAATTATTTCCTCGCTTTTTTTTTTCTTTTTTGCATGTAAACAGTTATTGTATCTGCCACTGGATTCTTAGTCATTGTCTTCTTATCATCAATGATAACTATCTTGGCTTCTCTATCTGTCATAACCTAGATCCTCGTTTCCACCTTATGTGGGTACCTTTTACATTCCAAATTGTAAGCCAAGGTGATGTTCTTCCTTTAGCACTAAACCCTCCCACCTCATTATATGTGAAATGGCATTCCCACATTTCTCATATTACCTTTAGCACAGTTTGGTATCTATCATGCTTTATTTTGAATAATAATGATTAATGAGAACATTAATCAACATAACAAGATGGAAAATTTAAATAACTAGTTGTTAAGTTTAAGCCCGAAATAGACTTTATGGATAGGTTTCTAGGGCCTTTGATTGGTGAAAAGTGGATGGGAAATATATGGTTTTGGCGTTTCATAAGGGTGAAAGAAAGGTGATGTTGCTGGTGGAGAGAGAGTTGAAGAAGGGTGATGTTGCTGGTGGAAAGAGAGTTGAGTTGAAAAGAAAATTCGTGCTGGTTCAAGAAACTACTCGTTGACAGAAACCAAGCAATCACAAGTGGAGTAACATAAAGGACACACAGTCTGAAACTGAATATAAGCAAAAATTGCTATTGATAACCTCAGATGTTGTGTAATGTAAGAAAATGTATGAAAAAAAGATGCACAGTTCCAAATGTGACTTTCATGATTCTGAATTGCCTTCTTTGCATATCAGTAGTTATGACCAAGAAATTCGCAGTCACAATGTTATATTAGAAGGGGACCATTAAGATGATGGTTTGAGTTATGTATCTGTTTGGAAATGGTGTTGAGCAAAGAGGAAGAGGTGACCCAAACTGACAACATAATAGAAAATGGCAATTTTTGGCTACACTTGTGGCGAGGCTGGCCTAATGATTAGTGGTGAGACAGTGAGATGATGGTAATGCTCACTTTGTGATTGTTGTGATGCCTGTTGGTTAAAATAACTACCCATGTATACAAATTATACAAATAACTGAGATTATTAAAGAACTAACTCAATAAATTAAATATGGATTTAAAATAAAAATTGTAATTACTCGATCAATTATAATAGACCCCCACTTGATGACAAAAGATCTTCATAGATGTGGGGCTGTAGCTTTTTGTTCTTCTTCCCCTTGTTCCACAAATAGGATAATTTTCCCCCTTGTTTCACATATAAGAAGTAATCCTAACATCTATGAAATATAACCTTTCTGGAGCAACCAGTATAGGACTTCAAACTATAGACGTGAATGTCATACATCCGCTTTCCTGATGTGCTGAAGACTACTATCTAGCCAGAACGTTGCTACTCTTAACTTCTTTGGGTAATTTATGCAGGAGGTTACTTATCATTTAAGCCATCAATTCCAAAGAGTTTGTTATTGGACGGAGAGCATAATATTGAGTCACATTTTTCTCTTATAAATTACCAAGTACGCCTGCATACACCTTTATCACTAGCCCCTGTCACTTTTTTGTTAATATATCTATGCCGCATCTCATAATTTTATATAAATGTTCAGATAAAACAAATAAGGACAGCGCTGGCAATTGCTTCTTTGTTGAATCGTACTCTGGTAAGGCGCTGGATGTTTTCTCTCTCCATATATGATAGAATCAAATTCATGCATTAACACGTGGAAGGTGCAACATGCACTTTAGATAAGGGATAGTGGTTGTCAGTGTCAATTGAAGGATTCATAGAGCTAATCTCGACTGAATTTCTGTTTAGTTATATATCGTGTTTAAAATAAATGCAAAGGAACGGTGGTGTTATGGGCATCATCATTTATTAGTGTTAAAACGAACTATCTCCTTGTTTTGGGATATATATTTATATATAGGAGCACGAGCATCATCGTTGCCATTGCTTTGTGGGTCATGTCACATGCATCTAGGAAATTACACTTAAATTCATGGTTTAAAAAGGCGTTTGAGACGTACGCCTCGAGGTGCGCCTTGAGGCGAGGCGGCCGGAAAACGTACCGAGGCGCCCGCCTCGGATAGATTGGTCGAGGCGTACGCCTCGACGGGGGCGAGACGGGCGAGGCGATGCGTTTTTGGAGAGGGGCCGCCCGCCTCGGATAGATGGGTCGGGGGGTGCGCCCCGCCGGTGGCAAGAGGCTTGCCAGACCTTCGGATCTAGCCGCAATCTCCGCTTCCATCTCGAGCCGAGCATGACCACCTAACCGGACGAACAGAAGAGAGCCCGAACAATCTCTGTTTTTGTTGTCTCTGCTCCAATCGATCTGCAAGAAAGAGACGAAAGAGAGAAGATGTTGTCTCTGCTCCAATGGATCTGCAAGAAAGAGAAGGAGAAGAGAAGCGGTGCTGAAGAGAGGAAAGAGAAACGAAGGGATAGGGTTTTTTGGTTTGGTTTCATTTGATTTTGACATATCTTTTTGTAATATAATATTATTTTTATTAAGGGATAAAAACTGATTTGTGGGTCACGCACGACATGAAAAGAAGAGAAGTGCTGAAAAGTGGAAATGATTTATATATTATATATATGTAATGTATCTTATATATATATGCAATGTGTTTTAATAAATACATTATATTAAATCTATGCAATCTGATTTTTAATTGGTAAAAATTAATGAAAATATTTTATTATTATATAATATTAGTTATATTTTGATTACGTATATGTAATATATATATATTAAAAAAATAAAAAATTGAAAATTAATTATGCATGGTTTAATTTAAGTATACCTTTTGTTTTAGTTTATATTACTTGACATATCATGAATATTATTAGGAAATGTCGAGGTTTACGCCTCGAGGCTTAAAATGCCTTTTTAAACTTTGGTTATATCGTTATGACTGTGATTGGGTTGGAGGAGAGAGTACTTTGATTGCTAGTATGCATGATGTAGAATTTCCAACGTTTGCTTGTAGTTTTTGTATTAAATACTGTCCATAAAATATTAATCATGCGGTATGACTACTTAAACATTGTCAGTGACTTCAATTGAATCTTCCATGTTTAGAATTGTTTCTACTAAGTTGTTTGTGCATGTGTACTTGTATGCTATGTTTATTTTTAGTGTGAGCTGAATCTTTTTTTTTAAAAATCTTTGTTATGCTATTTCTCATGAATATTTTCTCGTTGTTTCAGATCTGCTGGCAGGACTAATGTTGCAATTTCATTTTCATGTGATTTCATTTCTTCTGGTTCATACTCACATTCGAAGTCTTACACTGCATCTGTATTGTTATCTGTGGTGCCTAATCTCCCTCTTGCCCTTGGTGCTCCAATAACTTGGGTTCTTCCACCTCATTATACCACGTCTAGTCTCTTGCCTTCATCTTCAGAATCATATGGTCTGGATAGCCATCGCAAGGGAGCTATTAGCTATTCATTATTAAGAAGTTGTGGCGAAAAGATTGATATTGTGCACAAGGATACTATTTCCATTGATGGAGATAAAATAATAACGACAGAGGGTAACAATCTTGCATGTATTCAGGCAAAAGATCGCACTACTGGTAGACTTGAGATTGCTTCTTGTATCAAGGTTGCTGAGGTATGGGTATATAGTTTTACTGATGTGTTGCTAGAGGATGTAAGGCATTATTGGCATGTGATATTGCTGGTACCTTGTGCTTTTGTTTTTGTGTTATGTGTCTATGTTGTTAGAAAATGTTTCCCTTCATAGAATATTTTCTTGGAATCTTGTGTGTTTAGGTCAATGCATTTCGATTCTTGGAACTCTTGTATTTGTTCTGATCTAAGATCCTTTATATATGATCAGGTGTCTCAAGTAAGAATAGCCACCAAAGAACTACCATTCCATGCAATTGATCTTGCAGTCGGTGCTGTAATTGATCTACAGATCAACTACTATGATGTTCTTGGTACTAATGTTTTTCAGTAATATTTTATAGTTGTGTTTTATACTAACTTGATATGCTCCTTAACTCCCCACAAGTCTTCTCATATTTTCATTTGACCAGGAAATCCTTTTCATGAGGCGTATAATGTCATTCCTATTTATGCTGAAACTAACTTTCCTGATATTATCTCTATTAATGGCACACACAATGGTCATGGGAATATCAATCTCAAGGTATGTTGATCAATCTTTATTATTGTTTGGCCCTACAACTGCGAGATGCTTCTGCTATTTTATTTCTTAATTACTGCCCATTTTATAATTTAACTGTAGATCAGAATAATAATACTTTAGCTGTAGTTTTTTTACATCCGGATTTGTGTTTGAAGGCAAGACGTCAAGGTAGAGCTCTTGTGCGAGTATCAATGAACAATAACCCACAGAAGTCGGACTATTTGCTGGTATACACTTATTCTTCCTTTCTCCCTTGTAATATGTGTGCCGAATGAACAATTTGCTGATATCCTGCCATAGCTGCAGTTTATATCTTGATAATGGAGAGTATTATCTTCATTTCACATATTTCAGTCATTTTATTCTGCCTCTATTATTGCACCCACAATAACCCTATATAAATGCAATTCTTGTCTAATACATTGCGTTTTTTTTCACCTTTTACTAGTTACGTATCTGTTACAAGGTTAGTTAAATCTGCAATTTTTCAGGTTTCAGTAGGTGCTCATTTATACCCTCAAAATCCAATCCTTCGTGTAGGAAGTGACCTGAACTTCAGCATTGAAGGTGAGTATGTGGTGAACAATTAGGTCTGAAGTTTATTTTGTTTATCAAAATCTTAGTAATTATGGTGTTATGAGATATGCACCAAGCCACCAAGTGGGAGTGTAAAGTGCTTGCATGTACTTTGATGGTAGGCACTCCACACAAGAACCTCGAGCATCTTATCTGTATCTGTTGAGAAGTAAAAAGATAATACCCAAACCCAACTAATATGTTGGTGGTTGGGCTTTTAGTATAGGAAGCCCAAGCCTTTTATATGTAGCCCAATCAGTATTACTTCACTATATTTTTTCTTTCTTTCTTGCATTGAGAACCAAATTCATATATTCCATCAAATGACATTTTTCTGCCTGAAATTATTTCAAAGCTTGACAATTTGACTCTTAAGACTAGTTGTAATATCCATCTTAATCTCCCTCCTTCCTTTTCCCCTCCAAACTGGAAAAACTCCTTACTGTACTCCGTGATGTGGTAGGATTAAACGATCAAGTTTCTGGCCGTTGGTTTAGTGGCAATGAAAGTATTGTATCTGTATACATGCCGTCTGGAAGAGCTGCAGCTGTGGGGCAAGGTACAACCCAAGGTATTGATTTAAAGTCATAAACTTGTTAAATCTGCTAGTTTATGCTAATGTAAAGGGTTAGTTATCTTCTTAATGTGCATATCCTTTCTAAGTTAGAACTTGTGAACTGTGAACAGTCTTTTTTGAAAGTTCAAGTATGAAACTGCAAACAACAGTTACAGTAGTAATCGGGGATATTTTCGTGGATGCTCCAAAGGAGATGCTAACAAATGTTCCTTTCCCCACACAAGGATATAACTTCTCTGTAAAGTTAAGGTATGTGATACACCAACCCTACATTGACAGCGATAACGTACTACCGTATTTCAGCAACTGTTATATGCTAGACCTAGAAGTATATACTTAACATGAGAATGTCAAGATCAACTGTTTAGTTCTTTTTCGGCAACGGCATAGATACGTCTTGCCATCATATATTAGCACCCAAGTTAGGGCGTGCATGCACCCATAAAATGCAAGTAATGAAAAAGGCGCCTCAGGTGAAGAATTTTTTAAAAATGGTGAGTTCAGAAATGAATAACTGTCTAACAAGGATTATATATTTTGGTAATTTGAAAAGCAGAGTGCAGAGGTGCAAGTGATTATTGCATAATAACCTCAACATTTAAGGGAGTTTGAATCCCTAAGGTGATATCAAGAAAAGTCATATCTTATCTGTTTTTTGTTTAATCATGGACTCCTTTCCCCAGCATCTCTATCACCAATATGTTGTGTATTATTCATAAAACTTGTTGCATAAAGAGTTTTTTTGGAACTAATCAATAAACATTGTGTAAAATGATGTGCATTTTGCTTGTTGAAGTGATTCTTACGACAAGAAGGTTGGTGCTCTTGGATATGATAAGGGAGTCCCGTTTGATTGTAGAGTGGACCCTCCTTATGTTGGGTATGCTTCTTTTTATCTTCTTATTCATCTTTTCAGTTGGATGTATAACCTTCCATCCTTCATTATTCTTTTTTCTTTCGTGGAATAAGGTATGCAAAGCCTCACATGGATCTTGACACTGGTAACTTCTATTGCCTCTTCTCCCCACATTCGCCTGAGCATTTGGTACATTCAGTACCCAAATTGAAGGGCATGAGGCGAGGTATATCCGTCTCCATCAGTGCTTCACTCAAAGAAGCCAAAGAAGTTTCAGGATCTGCATCTGCACTTTTTATTGGAGGGTTTTCCATATTAGAAATGAGCCAGGTAATGAGCACTTGTTCAGCTAAGTCCTTATCTGTGTTTTTGTTTATAAATAATGAACACTTACAAATTTGACTCTACTATTCCATGTGCTTGAGAGAAAGCAGGAAAAAGTTATTGAAAACATTTGTAAGAGCGTGTTTCAACGTCAGTATGCTTTTCTTTTTTTAAAAAAAAAAAAATTTCCTTGTTGGGAAGTGAAAAAAGTTGTTTTAATGAAATTGTGAGTGAATGTTTCCTTTCACTGGAAAATGCTTTCCTTTTGACTGTTTTCCTTGGGGCACCAATGGGCAGAAAACTTTCTGAACATGTTCAGGAAACAATAGTTGCTCTGATCTGACAAACTGATGTGTCAAGAGTGGTTAGACAAAAAGATATTTTAGAGAGGTTTTGTATGACATTGCATTAATTGTGTTTCAGGAGCCCATGCTATTGAATTTGACACAAGAATCAGACACAACTTCCATAACCGTCGTTGGGAATACAGGTAAAATTGTCAAAATCTCTCAATCCATTGTGCGGCCAATTGAATTTGAAGCATACATATATACCAGCAGTGATAGTGATGATGATTTTTAACATATATTCAATATTCATCTTTTAGTCTCATATTCCCTAGACTTCACCATTCTTCTCTATCATCACTCTACCAAACGTTATGCTTGCATTTGACATGCGCAATATGCTTATCAGTTATCGTATGGATACTGATCCAGTTGCTGGTTATCTTGAAATTGCAGATGTTCAAATTCACTTGCATGGTCGGGATTTGATAAAGGTCAGCCCCGTCAATAGAGAAGATTTCGGGATTGGTGGCCGTGTGATTTATGAGGTAAGCAATTTTTTCCGATCCATTGCTTGAGCAATGATATGGCATTTTTCAAGTCAACATCTGAGGGTGATGTGGATGTCCTGCAGCAGCTCGAAAACTACTATTATAATAGCTTATTGATTAAATATCTTGTACACCTGTCCATGTATATTCAGGTGAAGGCACTCCAAGCTAGAAGATTCAGTGGTAAAATCATCATCACACTTCCAGCCAATGGTGAGCCTACGGAGTTCTAATTCTGATACATCATCCTAGCAGACTTAAACATAGTTTTAGTATATTCGCCTTTTTGAGGAGAAAAAACACAAGAAAAATCATCTGCTTTGGATTGTTTTACAGGGCAGAGAGAGGAAATTGATGTCAACTATGAGCCTGGAGAAGGGAAGGCATCATCAACTTCCAGAAATCTTACCTTTTGGGCGAGCCTACTTGGTTCTCTAGTCTTGCTGGTGCTAATAGCAGCCATCTCTATGTGCCTCTTGGACAGACCCAACAGATATCCTCAGCCTTCAATGGCTCCAGCTACTCCAAGTACTTCAGGCCCCATCACTCCTGTCCGAGGCAGTCCCACCGTTGTCAAGGATCAGTCCCCTCGGACACCTCAGCCTTTCCTCGACTATGTGAGGAGGACGATAGACGAAACTCCGTATTACAGGCAAGAAGGAAGGAGGAGGGTCAATCCCCAGAACACGTACTAAGTTCCAGAGCATGTACAAGGACTGAACCATGAAACTTGATGTTTCTTTTTGGCTAACTTGGACTTGTGATAGGTTAGGGCATAGTGAAGTGGTGGGAAATGAGATGGTCAAAGGCATCATATCTCGTAATTGGTGCTCTATTGTTCTGTTTGAGGGATGTAAAGTCAACTGTTCTTAGGCTGACCATTTTCCCATCCAAATTTTGTTGTACGTCATGCTTCATATTTGGAATTGCCCTGTAGTAGTGTACTTTAAAACTTAAAGTTTCTGAATCTGTGAGATAATTATTAACTTTTCATATGATGATCATCTTACCATAAAGATTGCAGCGTCTAGTACTTGAATTGGTCAGGACCTATCCAGCACCTTATCGGGATGAAAAGAGCAAGGAAGCTGGCCATCCATAACACAAAGCTTCAAAGTGTCCATATGTGTGGGATTGTCTATGGCATACCCGATACTCTTTTGGATCCGTCCTTGAATTCAGATCGTCAAATTTGAATAAGTTTGTTATTCATGACTGTATTTTCATATTAGAGAGTCTCGAGGAGGTCTACCTCGAACTTGTTTAATGAACAAAATCTCTTGTTAAACTGCTTAAAAAGCCCGTTCTTGATCTGTATATAGATGATCCGCAACTTGTTACCCTCCAAATTATGTAGTTTTTTTGCTTGCAAATCTATAATAAAATTCTATTTGATTTCAAAATACAAAACAGGAGATAACACATGTATTTTCTTTGGCGAGCTAGAGTCGAGCTCTAAATAGTTTTAATTTATATAAAATATGAGTCAGGTGGTTAAAACTCCCTTGTTTGCTAGGACAGTTATGATATTATTAATTAATCCTAGTTCTTTGTAAGAAGAGATTAGTCAAAGATTTATTGTCAGCTCATTATGTTATTACACGACAGAACTAATTTATATCTGAAATAAAGAAGTATACGAAACCCAAAGTCTATATTTTAATATAAATACGGACTGATATATTGTTCTCAAGCTGTTGAAGTCGGGGTTTAAGGCTTATTTAGAGAGAGAACCATATCGACGACAAGAACACATCTAGGGTTTCACTTCATCGTCGTCGTCGGAGCTCAACCAGAACTGTTACTTTCTGGTTTGCAGGTCTTATTCTCAATTCATTGCATCTTTCGCCGACTGCAGAAGGTAGCTCACATGGACTCTCAGCCCAACGAACCCACCGTTGATGCAGAGACCACTAACGACGTTAAATCCTCCGACCATGGAGAGGAAGACCGGCCCCAGCATCTCTCCGGCGACGGAGCTAGTCCCGGGTAACTTCCTCTCTTATTTTCTTCTCTTTTTACCGTTTCTTACTTTGGCTTGTTGGTTGCTGAGAATTTTGTTATAAATTGACATGAATTCTAAGTTCGAGATGTGGAAGGATTTCTGTGATTAACTGTGAATGGGGATGTGATTTCTTATGTATTATTATGATATTTTGTTAGATTTTTCCCAAGTGAATGCTAAAGTTGAAACCGTCAGTTCACACCCTTGTTTAATTTTCAGTCAATTTGTAATATGTTCATAGTTGTTTATGCAAAATCTTCCTTTTGAATTATTTGATTTCCTGGCTGTGCCATTAGCGTCTCTTAAATAATTGTACTCTTTGGGGGAAAGGGTGTTGTCTTTTTCTATTGTTATTTAGATGGGTCTTGTTCTTCAGAAGTTTGTATAGTGGATTTCTTTTGATTTTATTCTACACATAATTGCAGAAAGATATTTATAGGAGGTTTATCAAGAGATACAACTACGGGTTAGTTCTTTGTCCTGGTCCATTTCCTGGTAGGCTGAGTTTTGGCTGGCTAGAATTAGTCACTAAACCCTTTTTTATCATTGACTGTGCAGCTCAATTTGACAAGTATTTTGGCAAGTATGGGGAGATTACAGATTCAGTGATAATGAAGGACCGTAAAACTGGCCAACCCCGTGGTTTTGGGTTTGTGACTTATGCAGATGCCTCTGTAGTTGATGAAGTTATCAAGCACGATCATATTATTAATGGGAAACAGGTAAGACACCACTTCAATCTCAATATTGGCTTGGACAAATCAACATTTCAGTACTTGGTTGATATTTGGTCTTTTGCATGGTTCTGAATCTTTTTAGGTGGAAATAAAGCGGACAATTCCGAAGGGAGCAGTTGGTTCTAAGGATTTAAGGACCAAGAAGATTTTTGTTGGTGGTATCCCTGCAACAGTAACTGATGGTAAATTACTTTCTATTTGTATTCCTGGTCCTTTCCTTGTGATGTGGCCGATTTAATAGTGAATAGTAACTGTAGGCACTGATTATCTTGTTTTTGTGAATGATCAGATGAATTAAGGGACTTCTTTATGCAATTTGGAGAGGTTAAGGAGCATCAGATCATGCGGGACCATTCCACGAGTCGCTCTCGTGGGTTTGGTTTTGTTACATTTGACACAGAGCAAGCTGTTGATGATCTCTTGGCTAAGGGGAACAGGATTGACTTTGCTGATGTTCAGGTGAGTTGGGTGCCCTCCAATGTGGGAACTGAACCTGTCATTTTCCTTTTCTACTTGTTTTTTGTGATAATGTCTCTCTTCATATTCCAATAATGGCTACTTGTTATCGATGGGTGTTGAAAATAAATTGGTGAATTTGAAGAAAAAAAATATATATTTTCATAGTTCGATTTTTGGTTGTCCCTATTAGAGAAGAACTATCATTGGCACGAGTTAATTCCAGTCGGATTTTTATCTGTATTAAGTATCTTATTCTATTTGTTCTATGTCCAAGGGTTCGTTTTTTTGGATTTTGGTAGTTCCTTCCATGGTATAGTGTCGATAAGCATCATTTGATGTTTTTTCAATATGTGTCATTCATCATTCAAATGCTGGGTACATAATGTATTCAACTAAGGTGCTTAAGATAGATTTTGTATCTTCCAACATCTAAACGCGTCAATGCTGATATTTTTTTTGTTCATTTCAAGCTTTACATGAATTTTCATTTGAGAAATTCACAAAATGCAATCCTAATATGCAATTTATTTTCCCCTTTCATATTGTGATTGATTGTCATAGGATAACATATGTGGCACAATACTCAGAAATTTGGTTGATTTTGCCCTATTTAGTATTTTAACGTGTGAAAATATGCAGTGCCCTCCAATCATGTTTTAAGTTCAAAAATCATAGACTGGTATGGATCTTTTTTCCTGCTCAATGAACAGCCTTTTAAAATTATGTTTTTCTTTTGTTGTAGGTTGAAATCAAGAAGGCAGAACCAAGGAAAGCAAACCCTCCTTCCGCCCCTTCCAAGCGTTACAATGATTCTAGACCTACATTCGGCGGAGGTTATGGAGACGCGTATGCTGGATATGGAGGTGACCGAAGCGGAGGCCTCGGTGCTGGTTATAGGTCCGGTGGGGCATATGGGGGTAGAGGCAGTGCTTATGGAGGACATGGTGGAGGTGAATTTGGCGGGTACGGAGCATATGGCGCAGGTGGTATAGGGCCTTACAGGGGAGAGCCCTCCATGAGTTACGCGAGTCGTTATGGAGGAGGTGGAGGCTTTAGTAGAGGTTATGACATGGGAGGTAGCTTTGGTGGTCCAGGTGAGGGTTATGGAGGATATGGTGGTGCAACTGGTGGTTATGGCTATGGGAGGCGGCCTGAAAGCGGCCCCGGGGGGGGGGCTTGGGG
>JAYMSW010000706.1:0-20122 GCA_036897725.1 Erodium texanum | reverse complement strand
TACGAGTTATAATCAGATAGTCTGGCATGACTTATTTGGTCGGATATTTTCAACTAAAACTAGTCTCTTTCAATTGCGACAATATTTCCGTCTAATAAAATTGTTCTTAATTCCAAAAAAACAAAAAAACTATATTTTTGTTTTAATTTAATATATAATTTTATTTTGAACCAATGTATTCTTCAATTCAATCTCTCCTTTATTTAAAATTGTCTCAATTTAGTATACACGAAAATGCAAAAGCTATATCAGTAGTTGTTTCATTGCACAAGCACAAGGTGTTTGTATAAACCGAATTCCCTTACGTTTCGGCGAGGAGAGACAGAAACTATAGTTCTATTTTCATATGTTTGAATCATAGTACAGATGTGACAGCTTTCCATCAATCTTGGAGCTCAATTGATCAGCTCTGAATCACTTGTAACTATCCTCGTATGCTCCGACACACACCCCAATTACCTTCTTCAACATGTCACCGTCTTCATAAAATGTTTATGCCTTGAACTCATGTACATGCATCCACTACACACATGGATGGTAAGACACCACGACCCCGACGGGTATTCGATATCCCCGAACCAATTTAATCGGGTTTGAGGTACAGTTTTCGGGTATCGGGTCGGGGTCGGTCGGGTATGGATCGGGGAGACCATTCCCCGCCCCGTCCCCGATACTGTATGTATAGTGGTAAGTTGGCCCATTTTTTATTCAATATGTCATGAGTTCAATACCAACTATTATTGTCTAGTTGCCATTTTAGTATACATATTCTATGAATCAACCGTCACATATTTTTTTTCTTCTTAAAATATGTTTTAACACACAACACCAAAAATAGGATAACAGTCAATCTTATCAGTCTATCAATATTGAAGTTTGATGTTATCATTGCAGCTTCAATCTCCTTTTGGTCGATTGCAATCTTCAAAGACACTGGCTTGAGCATACAAATACACGTCAAATCCGACTTCTCAAACGTCACATTATGAACATATTTGAGAATTTGACATCGCCGATTATTTTAGTTGTGTCACATATGTAATGACTATCAACAATTAGAGAAATTAAACATCACGAAAAAACAACAATATTCACAAAAACTAAATCAATTTGCAAAATCAAAGTACAGATAGTTATGTCTTAGTTATCGGACAGAGGGGTGGCAAAGGAATATAAAGACACAGTCGAGCTTGATGGGGGGTCAGGTTCTCCACCTGATCAGGTGCAACACACTGATGCTGGAGACCAGATGGAAGGATTCGTCATTTTTACCTATTGAGGCCAGGGAGGGTTGATGATCCGGCACTTCAGCGGGTGCCCCCCCGTCAAAAGACCCTTTTCCCCTATCATTCCCCTATGTTGCTCCTCTCACATGGTCGATCCTCACTCTGGTGAAAAAATCACTTCGACGATGACGGGTTTTGCAGACTTCATTGGTTTGCGTTACTCCGATAGTTCGGTTGATGCCTTCCGGAAACTCGACTCGGTCCTGAGTCACTCTTTCTCTAAAGGCTGATGTTTTGTCGGTTCTATATGTTGTTTTTTCTCTTTTCCCATTATGTCTCTTTGCTTTATTTTTTGTAACGGGCTCTATATGGGGTTGGTTCCTATTCTAGGACCCACCCCACATTCGGTTTAATACAAAATTCTTACTGATAAAAAAATAAAGCTCAAACAATGATACTTTATATAGGTTTTCCGATGCAAACTAGGTCTTAACGTGCAAACATATGAACCACTTTAAATAAGGTAAAAAAATCAAATTCCCGCTTCATTTGAACTCCGGTTCACGTCGTTCTAGCGCCAATAATTTTATTTTCTCGAGCTCTACAAAACTAGATGCATATAGCATATATTTTGAAGTGTCGAAAAATATCACAAATAATAGTGAAAAAGATTTATGGTTTCAATGTGTAGGGTTTAGGGTTTCATTGTTTAGGGTTCAAGGTTTATGGTTTTAGGGTTATGGTTTATGGTTTAGAGTTTAGGGGTTCAAGAATTAGGGTTTAAAGGTTTATGGTTTATAGTTTAGGGGTTCAAGAATTAGGGTTTAAAGGTTCATGGTTTATAGTTTAGGGGTTCAAGAATTAGGGTTTAGGGTGTAGGGTTTAAGGGGTATGCTTTTAATGTTTAGGGTTAGGGTTTAGGGTTCAAAATATATGTTATATGGGTCTTGTTTTATAGATCTCGAGAAAATAAAAATAATGACGCTGGAACGAAGTGAATCGGAGTTAAAATGAAGCATGAATGAACAAAATAGTAAATATGGAAATAATGAAGCAATAACACCAAATCGCGACACGTAGCATTTTTAACTTATTTAGAGTGGTTTGTAGATTTGCATTTTAAAAGTGGTTTGCACATGAATCGTTTTCTTCCTTCACTTATCTTGCAACCCGAGAGAGCATGTCTTCTGATTAGACTCACAAGTTACAACCAAATTAATATGTAATCATAACGACACATTTCCAAAATTAGAAAGAAAACATGTCCAGTCCAATGTCCATGCATCACCTCCTTGTCGATAACGGCAAGGCATCTTCCACACGCCAGAGCAACTACAACTTCATGAGCACTTCTCTTTACCACCAGAACTTAAATGTCACAAGTATTGGAGTAATAAATCGGCTTTTATATATCCGTAAATATATATGTTGGTTACATAAAATTGAGTAGCAATATATATGAAATCAACAATGCCTCCCTGTTATCATTCATCACGAACCCTACAACGTCAATTTGATGAGACGGGCCAGTTGGGAGTGTGCACGGATCATCGGGGATCCCACAGGTTTGCATAACATATCCCGGTTCCCCGTGGTGATTGTTGAAACCTTCCTATAGGATCCGCAAAAGAAAAACATAGGTATTGATGATTAGGACATGTACCCTAGTATGGCTCGGGGAAATTAAGGACGTGAACCTGAATTATGAGACAACTCACGTGTACAAGACATGTGAAAGAAAAATCTTGCATTAAATAAAAAGAATAGAAAATAATTGTTTATAAAAGCGAATGTTACATATAACTTGACGTTTTAGTTGTTAAAACCAAACTGATTGGACAGTTTTAATTCAAATTTACATAGAATCATAATCTGGTTAATTTAAGTACGTACTTATAAGTCTTCTTGTGCTTCAGCGCCATGTAAATTCGATGTAATTGCAAAAAAATTATTTTTTCTATGACTTACGTGTAAAAAGGACCGGACTCTAGAAAACCCATGTATACGTGTCATGTCTAATTAGTAAGATTACTTTTTAATTATGAAAGTCTTATCAAATACATATAGGATTAAATTATTATTATTATTGTTACATATGAATCAAACAATTAGGAAATAAAATGCAATTCTTTTCCTGTAGTGATTTACAACTTTTATATTTTATGATATGCTTTTGAATTATTTTATTAAATGTTGGATTATTATTTGAACAACATTAGAAGTAGACTGATTAAACTTGTAAACCAATTATGTTATTAGATAATCTAGCACTCTAATTTTTAAAAGGAATAATTGTATAAAAGCATCTTTATGTTTTACATTTGTTTGAACCGGTGCCTTCATATTTAAATTATTGCAAATTCTTGTCGTCATGTTATAATTTATTACATTATTGATCATTTTTGATAGAAAACGTTAATTTTACTTCAAATATTGAGTATATATCTTAAACATTTTGGAAATATCAAATTGATTTCACGAGAGATCTAAAGACACATTTTGTCACTAATTATTATAACACATAAACATGAAAGCACTTTCTTTAATGGCAAAAAAGTGTTTTCGTGTTTGTCAAGTCAATTTAGACATTTTTAAAGTGTTCACACACATACTTAACATGTGAGGTAATATTAATAGTTTCTATAAAAAAAATCTAGCTATAGAACCATTTATAACGTGAAAACGTAGATTTAGAACAAATTAAAACAAAATTCATTTCGATAGCCCACTTCGAATCTTGGCAATTCAACGGCCCAGATTTCACTCACCGAGCCGAGACCAAAAGCACAGAAACTCAGTGCGCAAGATCGGCACCGCACACGTGTCCAGCAGATGATTGGTCAATCGACTCCACAAGCCCAGCCCCCAATAGCGAGGACAGAGATCGGTAATTCGGTACCATTCTTCTTCTTCCTCCTTACATTCCTGATCAGCATCCACAAGCTCCTCCGTCGAGTCCGTACAGTTTCAGAGGTTTCATTTCACGGTGGTGTTATCGATCGCCATGTACAGAACCACAGCTTCGCGACTTAGGACCCTCAAGGTCAGTCCCTGCTTAAGCTCTCTGATCTGTTATCCTGATTATTGTTATGTTCACATTGATGAAATGATCATTTCCATGAATTGGATCTAAATTTGCTCCGACACGGTTCTTGTCGTAGCGTAGATCATTGAATTGAATCGTTTATTCCTTATCTATCAGCTTTTAGATCTGATCGCTTTGTTTGGTTGATGGGAGAATCTGAGACTGAGAAACAAATCTGAATTTTACGTTTTAGTTGACGAAGATAATTAAATGTTGAAAAAGCCAGCTTAATGCAATAATATTTCCCTAGTTCGGTTGATTATTCACAAAGATACAGAGGTTACGAAATGTAATTTGAAAAGTGAGGCATAGAGGCAATTGATGAGTTGGGTAAATCAAAGGCTTCATATGATTGCACTGAGTTATGGAGGATTTGAAATTTTGGATTGTAAAGAATTTAATGAAAGCATTCACTTTGGAACAAAATGAAGTGCAACTAGTTTTGTCATGCTAGCTTGGTTTGAATGCAATGATTTGGATGAAATACTAGTAATTGCCCCTTCTCCAAAACATTTTGTCTTGTACTTTTTTTAATATAAGGGCTGATTTCATGCCAGTTTTGGGGTTTATTATTGATTACTTAGCTGGGGACCTGGGGCAATGTTTTCAGTTTATCATTTGATTTTGACATGTGTTCTGATATCAAATTATATGAGAGTAGGGTCGGGCGTGCAATAGGGCGCTTGCGAGGTTTGCAAGTTCAAGTGCTGTTGCCCCACAGCCATCCTCTTCTGGGGGTCTCTTTGGTTGGCTGACTGGAGGACAGTCACAGTCTACACCACTTGATTTTCCACTCCCAGGTGTCTCTCTCCCTCCTCCATTACCTGATTATGTTGAACCCAGTACAACGAAGGTTACAACTCTCTCGAATGGTGTCAGAATAGCTTCAGAAACATCTGTGGTATGTTTGCAAATACTGCCTATCTTCATCAATTTATTTCTTTTTTCAAGCCTCTTCAGCATATATACAGCTTCTAATGCATTAAATATTTACAAGCATGCTGTTGAATTTTCTGGTTTACCAGAATCCTGCAGCCTCAGTAGGGTTATATGTGGATTGTGGTTCAATTTATGAGACACCAGCTTCATTTGGTGCTTCGCACCTCCTGGAAAGGATGGCTTTTAAGAGTACGACAAACAGGAGTTCTTTCCGTATTGTGCGAGAAGTGGAGGCAATAGGTGGCATTGTGAGGGCATCGGCTTCTCGGGAACAGATGGTTTATACTTTTGATGCTCTAAAGACTCATGTACCAGAAATGGTTGAGCTACTTGTTGACTGTGTGAGGAACCCTGCTTTCCTGGACTGGGAAGTCGCTGAACAGGTTTGGTTCCACAATCCATGAATTGAGTACATATGATTCCATACTTGCTGCTCTTGTTGATTCCCATTCTATGTTGTACATCACCAGAAGCTGAAATCTGAGATGAGTGAATTTCTCACCCCTGAATGCTTGCTCATGGAGGCAGTTCACTCCGCAGGCTATTCTGGTGCATTGGGAAATTCTCTATTTGCCCCAGGATCGGCAATAGATTCATTGAATAGTTCAGTTCTGGACAGTTTTGTGGCTGTAAGTCAATAATGCAATAGGCAGTATTTAATTTTATGGTCTTTATGTTTGCCTTGGAATAGTTTACAGTGCTAAACTGAGGTTTGCTGTGGTAATTTCAGGAAAATTATACCGCCCCTCGGATTGTAATTGCAGCTTCTGGTGTTGAACATGACAACCTAGTATCCATTGCAGAACCACTCTTGTCTGACTTGTCTGGTGGTCCTCCTCGTCCTCAGAACCCCAAATCTGGGTACACCGGGGGTGAATACCGCTGCCAGAATGATTCAGGGGTCTGTATCATAAATGTTCTTTTTAAACCCATGCCTCGTGCTTTTCATGTTTATTTTTGATTCCTAACTCAATTTTCCTTTGCTCAGAAAACCCACTTCGCTCTTGCATTTGAACTTCCGGGTGGTTGGCAGAAGGAGAAGGATGCCATGACTTTGACTGTTCTTGAGGTTTTTGTTTAACACTGTGTGAAATAGTTCCCCTTTCTTTTTCTAATTGCCTTTTGTAGTATGCCAATATACTATACTATCTGTCCTAGTTTTCTTTTTGTCTGTAATGGAGATATCAAGTTTGCAACCATTGATAAACTCAACATTACTGTAGGCACTACTGGGTGGAGGTGGATCCTTCTCCGCTGGTGGTCCTGGAAAGGGGATGTATTCCCGGCTATGTAAGTTCTTCATAGCACAATGAGTATTTCAACAGTGATTCGGAACTGAGCTCTGAAATTTGCAAACTTGTAAATTGATTCTAGCTTTCTTTGTGTTAACCATTTTGTCATATTCTGTACAGATCTCCGTGTCCTGAAGGAGTATCCTCAAGTTCACATGTTTTCAGCATTTAGCAGTATTTATAACAATACTGGACTATTTGGTATTCAAGCTACTACCGTAAGTCAGCTCTCTGAATTTCAAATAATTTGGCAGTTAGGAAAATATGGTTTCTGAATGTTCAAAATGATGTGCCTGCTTTAATTTCACTGGTGATAAATTTGGGAATATAGCTTGTGCTAGGTAAATATAACCACTGAATTTTAGCAGTATCCAAGAGGTTATATTATATTGGTAAATTTTTAGTATCTTTGCACTTTATTAAAGGGTTGGGCATGTGCTACTTTAAGATTTATCATTTTCATTAGTAGAGCCTCTGTAACATTCTCACATTCCTGGCTTCAGGCTTCTGGTTTTGTTTCAAATGCAATTGACTTAGCTGCTAAGGAACTTATTGCCATTGCAACAGCTGGTCAAGGTTGGTTCACATATTTGTATATAGTCATTTGTTTCTGTACTAGTATAATACATTTTATGTGGAAGATTCTTGCTGAGACACTCGTTCTTTCTCCTCTGATCATAGTTGACCAAGCACAACTTGATCGGGCTAAACAATCAACAAAGGCAGCCATTCTTATGAATTTGGAATCAAGAGTACGTAAAGTGTTATTTTATTTATTTATTTATTTATATATTCTATGGGTTATCTGCTTGTGTATAGTTAAACTATATTTGCTTACTTCTGAGTGTGCACTGCAGAGTATTGCTTCAGAAGATATAGGCAAACAAATTTTGACATATGGCGAGAGGTATGACCTGAGTTATAAGTGTCTTTAACTCTGTGTTTTGATATGACCCGCTTTATAAGTTTGGCATACAATATCTTCATCACATAACATTTGTAACATTTGTTACACATGTATCCTGTACGCAATCATGTTAAGTTTGTTTTAGGTGAAAAAAAAACGAAAGCAAACTGGAGCTTTTGTTACATTGTCTTTCATCAATTTCATGTACTAAAGTGTGTTTGGTTTTTAGGAAACCTGTGAACCATTTCCTGAAGGCTATAGACGGAATTACATTGAAAGACATTACTTCAATTGCCCAAAAGCTTATCTCCTCCCCACTCACTATGGCATCGTCAGGAGATGGTATTTTCTTGTGTTTTTCTAGCAACATCTGTCTTTGTATTTTTTAAAATCCATTTCCACATTGATTACTTTTTAACGCTCTAATAATTATTTGCAGTTCTTCATGTTCCCAGCTATGGTTCAGTCAGCAGCAAGTTCCATTCAAAATAAACTTGCTTTCATGTATCATCAAATCCCCGCTTTCCATATTTTTTTTTTGGGTATGTTCAAGCTTTCTCACAACCAATTGTTGTTGAAAATAAGAATTGTATAGGTTCCATCTTCCGTTGAATAAATTGCTGATCCCGTGCAAGCAGAGTTTTGACGGGCCAGGTTTATATTTGGATTGGCTTACTGCATTTAAACTTTTCGGCAAGTTTAAGGATCGAAACACCAATAGATGGATATTTCATATTTGTGTTGTAATAATTGATTAATTGTAGCAGGTCAACTATGAAATGTTCTTATAATTCTTGGGTGTCGGTCAAAGTCTTCGCTGTTTTGGCTTCTGCAGTAATGCTATTATGCTAATCACTGTATGCATTGGCGTGATGCATTCAACTATAGGTTTGGTTATCCAAAAACGGCAGTAAAAGCCACCGTTTTGTTTGAATTTCATGTCTTTGATATTGAAATGTTCATATTATTGAGTTTTGATGAATGTGTCGGTGAAGTCGTGACGGAAGTGTCTAAGAACTTACCGATACAGATGTTTTGGATACTGTTTGGGAGGTGACTTTTTTGTGTTCTTCTGGTGAATATTTGTTGTTGACTTGATGTGGATGGAGGGTCAAACCAGCAAAGAAGAAGGAGATGGAGTGTAACACAAGCAATGACTAGTATTAGATAAACCTAACATCATCATCATCAGGAGTCACACCCAACTCACCAATCCATCTTCATCATCATCATCTGAATTCTCACTCAACCATACGCGTCTGATTTGGTGAAACTTGTTGTGGGACCCAGAAGAATGGTGGGTTGCGAGGCACTGGATCATCTCTCCAGAAACAGGAAAAAAAACACAATAGATGGTAATAATAGTGTATTGATAGTTTGATACGGTGGTATGAAAATATTAATTTATACGGTGCTTCTCTTCCAAGGCTCGGCAGATATTTATAATTATAGTAATAGAATAAATAATAATAATAATAATTTTTGGGTATGGTAGTAATTACAAGGAGTGGAGTGGTGGTGTTGGGTGCATCAAGTATAGTCTCTGCTCATTTGCTTTGCCTTGCTCACCAAGCAATCCTTGTAACTCCTCTCTCTCTCTCTCTGCAACCACAACATTCATGCCCAAAAGAATCATCATCAGAATCACCACTCCATCTCAAAACCCATGTGAGTCTCTCTCTCTCTCTCTTGAATTTTACCTTTTTTTTTTCTTTTATCTGAAACCCATGAAACTGTAATTTTCTTGCATATTTTGTGTTTCTTTTTCCTTATCCCAAAGTGGATTTGGTTAATTGCTTTTAATCTCTTCTCATGAGTTTCAATTGTATACATATCCTTTTTGCCTTGGAAAAATACTAATTAATACTGAATATAGTTTATTAAATTGGGTGAGTACATAATTGGAATTAGTAGTGTAGATGATGGTGTGCTTTTGAATGTGACTACTTACTGTGTTTGTGGGTTTTTTAGTAACAGCTCTGCAGCAAATTAAGGGCAGTTTCTTCCCTTTTGCTTTACTAGAGATATAGTCAATAGGACCCTTAATTCAAAGCTGTGGGAGGGAAGTGTCACTTTGAGCTTTACCAATTTTTTTTTTGTTCACTACCCTAATCACCCCATTCATATAGTTTTTGTAGGAAAAATTGTCGGATTTCAATTAATCCGTAAATAAAACGTGCATCAAAGTCAACTAAACAAGTAACAAAAAAAATTATAACTTTATTATCTTCATCATGTAAAATTATATACTAATTATAATGAGTGAATTTAAAATTATGTTAATTTATTATATTCGCGATACCATGTCAGAGTGGTTTTTCGTTTCATAATGAGTTTTTGGCGTGATTTGTAAATATTGTTTTTTTGATTCTTTTTTATACATTTGCTTATACATGTATATATACAAAGTACATACAAGTATATATAAATATAGGAAAGAAAGGGGCATAATAAAGTTGGTAGGAGGAGGAGGTGGGCACCTTTTTCTTTATCTGACTGCCCTATTATTCAGTTAAAGTAGACCCTAAACTCTGGTATGTTTCTATGGGTTAAAGCAGAGGTTTTTATATCCCTCTCTCCCACCTCTTCTCACCCTTTTCTTCTTCTTCCTCTTCTTGCTTTCTTTGTTACTATCTTATAAGCTTGTTTTGGGGATTTTCTGTGAAACCTGAACTCTGAACCCAGCCTCTATACATGTCTATTTACTTATTGTTCCCCAAGTTTTTTCTTCTTCTCTTGCTTCTTGTTACTTCTTGTTTGGGTTTCAATTCCTTTCAGCAATAAGCTATATAGCTAGAATCACAATCACAATCTTGTCTGTTTTGTTTTGATTTCATTTCATTTTCATACAGTTTGATGATTGTTTTGTGGAGGAAAAGTTGGTGGATATGAGTGGTGTGGGTTCTTGTGTAGGGATCAATATGATGATCTTTGTTTGAAAGAGAAGAAGAAGATGAAGAAGAACAAGAGGGTTGAGGTATTGGGAGAGAAGGAAGTGGAGGAGAGAGCCATGAAGAAGGGCAATTTGGGCAATATTATTATTACAAGCAGCTCAGGTCTCATTGATGCCAAGCTTGAAAAGCACCAGTTGTGTGGATCCAAACAATGCCCTGGTTGTGGCCACAAGCTTGAAGGCAAGCCTGTAAGGATCTTATACATATCTTGATACTATTCTATCAATCCAATGATGTGGATTCAATTATGTTCCTCTTTAATTATTCTTTTTTTTGTTTTAATCAGGACTGGTTAGGTTTGCCAGCAGGAGTGAAGTTTGACCCAACAGACCAAGAACTCATAGAACACCTTGAAGCCAAAGTAGAAGCCAAAGACATGAACAAGTCTCACCCTTTGATTGATGAGTTCATACCCACCATTGAAGGAGAAGATGGCATTTGTTACACCCATCCCGAGAAGCTTCCAGGTATGGTCTCTGGTCACATCACCAATCAAATAATTAAAACAAAACTAAGTCAGTCTATCACTCTGATAACTGTACATAATATTCTTAACTGTTAGTAAAAAAAAACGATTTAGTCTGTATTTATGTTTGTATCTAAACAAGTACACATATTTGATATTGTTGGGTTAGACTGGAAGGGTATTGTGTGTTTGGGTATGACTTTTTTTCATTACATAAAAGTCAAACCTAACATTTGATATTAAGGTTAATTTGGTCAAATGTTGTTGTTGTTGAAGGAGTGACAAGAGATGGGTTGAGCAGGCACTTCTTCCACAGGCCCTCCAAGGCCTACACAACAGGGACGAGGAAGAGGAGGAAGATCCAGACAGAGTGCGATTTACAAGGCGGCGAGACACGGTGGCACAAGACCGGCAAGACCAGGCCGGTCATGGCCAACGGGAAGCAAAAAGGGTGCAAGAAGATCCTCGTACTCTACACCAACTTTGGGAAGAATCGAAAACCAGAAAAGACCAACTGGGTCATGCACCAGTACCACCTCGGACAGCACGAGGAGGAGAGAGATGGAGAGCTTGTGGTTTCCAAGATCTTCTACCAGACTCAGCCTCGCCAGTGCAACTGGTCTGACCGGAGCTCCGGAGCTCCGGCCACCACCAGTGGAAGCTGCTCTTCTTCTAAAGAAGTGGTGACCCCATTTCAGCATATGTCTTCACCTGCCGCCGCCGGGAATAATATTGTTGCTCCGATCTCGAGTTATGGTGCTGTGGATGTTCAACAGTTGAAGCCTGATCTCCATTTCAGCTTTGCCCCGTTCAGAAAAAACTTTGATCAGGTATATATATAACGTATCTCAATTTTAAGAACAATACAGTACACGAGACTCTCACTTTAAGTACTCTATACTATAACAACCATATATATATATATATATAGGGTAAGTTACACAAACTAACATTAAATTTTAATTTTTCAAACAAAATCAGGTTTTCAAAGTTGAAGGTATTTTCATCATTTTAGATTAACAGATTTTCTAATTGTATAAATTTTGAAAAAGTATGTAAATCTGAAAAACAAAACAAAAGATTTTATAGTGCAATAAAAATTGGCTATACATATAAATATGTTTGTATAATTTACCTTATATATAATCTTTTTTAAGTCTACTTAATTAGTAGGAAACATTTTTTTTTTCATCTTTTTTACACATCATAAATTTTTTAGCATATTTTATGCATAATACAAAAAGGAAAGAGACAAGAAGAGTTCCAAAAAAGCAACCTAGATTAATTAGGGTTACTTTTGGCATGCACATTGTTTGCAAAAACATGGAACCAACTTTAATTAAGAGATGATACATATGATCAAACTAACCTATAGTCATTGTCATTTTCAACTAAATTATAACCGGTAATATATAAACCTCGTATTATTATGTTCGTTCCCAGCAGGTGGGAAATATCGGGGAGGCTTCGACCGGTCCGGCGTCGGACCGGCCACATCATCATCAGAATATTTCAAGTACAGCGTTCCATAACGTGGCAAGACCTTGCCATCCAATCTCTACCATAATCTCTCCTCCACTTCTTCATCACACCCCCATTAATGTTCTCAATGACGATCCGTACCATGTTTCCAGATTAATGCTACAGAACGAGGGTTTCCAGGTGATTATTACGTCACCATATATAACATGAATAACAAAACCTTAATGTTTATGTTCATTTTCTTCTCAATTAGCTACTTCACACCAACTTCTAATTAAGAGTATATATATTTACATATAATATTAGTTTGGATGTTTTTGTCTCACCCAATACATGTACATATATTCTTAGGTTTGGCAAAGTTGGTTTACCGGATTTTGTTCGAGTGGCATACTTGTCAAACTCACTTATAAGTTGATTTTTATGCATGTTAATGTAATTAGTGTTACTAAAAAATCGTCTTCTATTTTTTGGTATTGATTATAAAATAAATTATAAGTTCTACGTATTTACGATTATATTGTTAATGATTTCCTTTTTAAAAAAAAACTTTGAACCCTTGGACCGTTATCTATATCAAGCCAAATTAGTTTTCCTTTTCTCATTATATGATTCATGAAGTTGCTATCATTTTCTATATTTGCATCCTCGTTTTATTATTTACTATTCCTTTTATTCAAACTCGTGATCTTTATATAGTTGCACTTAGTTCTAGTCATGTTTTTTTTGTTGTTATCACCTAATTAAAAGCAATACAAATTAATAAAAGTGTCTTTTTGAATTCTAATCTTTTATATGGTTAATTTTTGATATAATGCAGCAACAACAACAACATCAAAAACTAGGATTGGAAAGGTCAGCGTCTGGTTTGGAAGAGCTCATAATGAGTTGCACTTCGACAGATGTAAAAGAAGTAAGTATTTTTACTTGAGATCGATAATTTATATATATAACGTACATATGTATGCATATAGTATGTAAATTTCAATAATAATAATAATATGAGCATATCTATATAGCACGAGAAGAGTGAAAAGAGTACGCTATTAAAGAATTTAAAGAGTAAAAGAGTGAGAAAGAAAATAATTTTCTTTATTCCCATATTTAAACTAAAGATAGATAGAGACCCTTTTCTTTTCTCTTTTTCTTTCTTCTATCTTGGCACTATTATAATGAAAACACAATCTCCATATGTATATAAACAAAACCCTAAATTGAAAAACACAAAAGAAAAATAAAGGAGTAGCTACAAATTGCCACCATGTTAGCTTCTTTATTTTCCGTTCTAAAAATGGCAATCTTTATTTCAATAATTAACCCTAATGGTAAATAAAAGTGAGGCAATATCTTTCTTCTCATGATCATGAAGGAAAAGAATGTGTGTACATATATGTGTGTGATTGTGACATATATAAGATCTTCTTTGATGTGTGGCCTCCATAGGAAATTCCCCACAACTTAGTGGGAAAAAGGACAAGAAAGGCAGCTTCTTCAATCTTCCTTTTTTTTCCCTTGGAAAAAAAAGGTGTTTGTTTTGTACTTGAAGATTAAAAATCCGTGAAAAACTCATTCAAATCATTAGTCTTGTGAACATGTGTTTAAGTCACTGTATCAATATTTACGATTTTATTGTAACAAAACGGCCTTTAATTTTGGTTTAATTTTGTTAATATTGCAGCAAGAGTCATCCATGGCAAGCCAACAAGAGGCAGAATGGCTCAAGTACTCCACATTTTGGCATGACACTGACAATCAAGATCATCATGGATAGAAGACAAATATATATACATAGCCAAAGAGACATCATCATTTTCATCTTTTACTATATTGTTTTTTTTCCCCATCTCTCTTGGAGAGACTGAACTGAAAAAAATTGTACAGAGAGTCCATGTTGGGAAGAGACTTAGCTCCATAGCTATAGCTAGATAAAGAACCCTAAAGGAGAAAGAAAAAAAAAGAAGAATAAACCAGGAAGTAAAGAGAAGGAGAAAAAGAAAAAGAAAAGAAAAGCTGCTCCATCTTTGTTGAGAATCTATATACAAGAGGAGGAGAGAACCAAAGACCCGAAGGAAAAAAAAATGTTAGAGATCTTGCATGAAAATCATCACCATTATCATTATTGTCATGATCTTTATTTACCAATTTTTTATTATTATTTCAAGATGTTTTTTTTCTCTCTTTCTTTTGTATAATAACAAACAGAAAAAAGAAATACCAAAGAGTTTGTGCAAATTGCAAAGAGAAAAAAAGGGTAATAATTGTATTATTATTACTAGTAGAATTATTGATATCTCACTTAATTTTAGAGAGCTTAATTTCCCTTGTTCATTTTCAGTTTACATAAGGAGTAATCTTTAATTTATATGTGATATAATTCTAAAATATGTAATCTACCTTACATGCCACTTTAAACATATTGAGATAGTTTTTTTTAAATATAAATATGCAATATGTCATGGATAAAGGGGTGCGTGTCCTTTACAATAATAAGGGTTGTGCTCAAGAAAAATGATTTATATATGTTCAGATGAGAGAGCTTTGTTTCTTTGTCTGCTGGAATGTTTGGTCTATAAATGTAGTAATTATTGTCAATAATTATTTCTTGATAGTAAAAAATATATCATAATCATTGCTTGTCTAATAAAAAGGATATTTACTTTAGATGGACCAATGAAATCTGATTTTGATGTGTCCATGCATGCATGGATGTCAAATCCTCCTTTCCTCCAATTCTCATATTTTTCATGCACTATCTTATAATTATACATTAAAGAAAAAGGTTAGGTTATAAAACTTGATTAGATATATATATAAAAAATTTAGTTTAAAGATATTATGATTTTGTTAAATCGATCTTTTTATTAATATACAAAAATATATAGTTTAAATATTAACATTGACGTTTTAACTATGAAATCGATCTTACTGAAGATAGATATGGTAACATGTTCGATATCTTTTCTTTTATGGGACGTTACTGCATGATCCAATATAGTACTATAAAGCAAATGAAACCAGGGAAAAGAGCCCTAAAGATGGAGGGCACGAGGCAGCTTCATGGTAGTTTCTTAAGGGTATATCGAATAAAGATAAAAGAACACGAAACATGACAAGAATAATCTTTTTACGTTTTGAAATGACAAACTTGCCCTCTCTATCTAGTTTGATTATTACAATTATGGGGGTATATAGGTAATTTGAGAAGATGTTGGAGAATATATACACAGTTGTATATCATGTATGGAGATGCTTATTAAGGGTTTGTGTCTTTTAGCTAAACAAAGAAAAGAGATGAGGATGATCCTATGAGCTGTGTCATGCATGTCTCTTTCCACATGTAATTTTTATTAATAAAATATAAATATATTTTAGAGAATATAGATTTTAATATAAAGTAATGACATGTCTTGTTCTGCTTCTCAAACCTTAAAAGCTTGTATTAATTCTTTCACTTTCTGGGAAGATTTTGGATGCTTCTTTTTATAGTATTAATAATAGTTACAAATAGATAATCTGTTCTGATTTAACTAGTGAAATTCGAGACAATTCATCTTCAAATTATTTATCAAATGATATAAAATCGTGTCAATAGTATCAAATTCACATGTTATAATTAACCAAAATTAGTAAGATCTATTTTTATAGTTTTTGTAGTTGTATCGGGGGCCATTGGGCCCACTTTGAGTGGCCAACATGATCAAAGACTGCGGGCTTCTAAGATACTGGGTTCATTCCACAACACATCTCTTATTGGGCCCAATGGGCCATGATACACATGCCCAACCGTAGAAACAACAAAGTACATACAAGTCTCCAAATGCATCTTCTTCCAGGAGTACAGAAATGAAATGAATACCTATTTGTGCACACAAAAATCATCTGTTTTGTGGAAATGACTACAAATGAGGGAGAAGTTATATACAAGTAAAGCAAGAAACATTTACAGACCTCAATCGCGTGTCATTTCCGACACATAGTCATGGATTGATTCGATTTTACTTCACGTTGTTCTTGTTTTCGTTCAGCTAGCAGGCATGAGCCTAGGAACCCGCCTGGCAGCATGTCCATGGCCACCGGAGACTTCCAGTGATGCGAAGAGGCAGTTTAGCCTGGCTATCATAGGGCTCACCACAACCTTTTTTTGAGGCGAGCACCAGTTCCTTTGAATTAGCATTGCGATACCCTTCGAGATCTGCTTTTGTTATCATAATTGCATCTCCAGAGGGAGAGCGCGTACTAGCAGCTGCTCGACTCGTGCTGTACTCCTGGACTGCCTGTTTGTCAATATCATTGACGCAAAAGTAGCAAGCAAAGTCATAAGCCAACTTGAAAAGGAAGAAAATACATTTACTGTGATTGTTATAAAATACAAGAAAAATACTTTTAGAGCTTTGGGGTAAATGCATGAAATATGTTTGTCAGAGAGCAAAAACTATAGTTTGCTATCAATTTTTGTTTTGATCAACTAATATTAAAGCATTTGCTCTCAAGGCCTTGCTTATGTGGAAGTAAGGGAGCATCAAACATTTTTTTGATTCTTAAAGAACTTTTTGAGATTGGAGTATCAAGCATGAGCTCCCTTATATAGAAGAGATCTCTAAATTTTTTGTGACTCCCAACTTGAAAGAGGCCCAAGAAGGACTACATAAAGAAATGCCCAACACAAATTGGGAAGAAATAAAGGACTGAGGTATCGCTGATGAGACTTGAACCCAAGTCCCAAATTTAAGTGCTTGATCAGTTCGAAAAGCAAGCTTTAGTATAATTTATTTGCTATGAATTAGGGAGTAACTATCGCATTACTCACCCTTCGTTTTTTCCCTTTAATTGGAGATGAGAAAGAATAATGCATAATTATTTCCTCGGCCCCAAAATAGGTGTCCAATTCCTCTATTTGCAAGAGTTAATTTGTAGTGTTTGACTTTTCAACCTGTATCCCGGTGTTCCCATGTTCTTAAACCAACTAAAAAGGAAATGAGATTTTTATTTTATGACACCGTTTCAGGAAAGTGTCACGTAGGAAAGTAGGACATTTATTTTGGGATGAAGTACAATAACTGACCATACATATTTGCTATGCCATTTCATGACATTTAAATCAAACTAAATGAAGCAACATCATGTACCTTCCACTGTGACGGGGTAAGCAGTACTCGAGGTCTTCTCGACCGGACATATTCTAGTGCAGCAGCAGGAGTCAATGTGCTTATGTTCCACCTGCAAAATGCATGATGACATCAATGCATGCCATAAAACATCTTAAATAAGCAACGTGGGCGTCGAGAGAGGCTTTCATGTAAATGATAGGCATGTGATTTGACAATGTATATATGACTTCCAATGCAAGAAATTGAACAATACCAAATAACAAAGCACGATGGTTGTGCTCCTTCCCCGCCCAGCTTTACAGTGCACATATGTGGTTCTACCAAAAATTGCATTCTCTATACCAAGAGGAAACAAATGAAGATCAATAGACAATAAGTTGAGGAATAAGAAGAAAAAGAAAAGGAGGCACTGAAGTTTAGTTGACCAAGAAGAGAAACAATTCATCGGTAGGAATAAGGTAAGACAAACTCACGGTGAATGAAGTCTACGGCTTTACAAATATCCACAAACAAAGGAGCAAAGACGTAGTCTCTTGTCGGAATCACAAGATGGTCAATCCCATGCGCCTAAAAACCATTGAAAGTGAATAGGGTGCGGTCAATTTACAACAACGGCAAGAAAAGCCCGAGTTGAAGCTATATATAATGATTATCAACTTCCAGAACACATAAAAAAAACAACTAATTGTACTGCATAAAGTAACTCACTCTATACAAAGATGTTGGAACTAAAGTTTCAAAAGGTCATTGAGAGTAATGACACCACCAACACCGAGCTGCTTCAACCGTGGAACATCTCTGGGAAAAGGAACGGCACCCAGGAGAAGGAACTGGATGGTGAAACAAACAAATCAAATTAACCATAATGTCTTACGATAAAACTACATAAAAAAGAACTAAACCCCATATGCAAATGCTCTGTTCTGTCACTATGATAAGCTACTATTTCCATTTTCCCAACCACGTATTACCTTACCTAATCCAATAAATATCTAAAATTCATATGTATCAGTATCACAGTGTCTTCTGTTTGGTTGCTTGGAAAATTCAGGAAAATAAACAAAAGCTGGCACTATGAACAATCAACTAACCTATGCACCATTAATTCCAATAAGCCAAATTAGTTCTAAATTCTCCATGACCACATGCACCCATAAAACATACTATTCAATATCCTAATTCCTTCGCTTTACCAGTACCCAAATACCACCAAAACCCAACAAAGCCAGAAAAACAATCAGAAACCAATTTTCCGAAAATTCTAATGAAAATGTGAGGAACACGAAACCTGATCAACTTCGTCCCACCATCTGAACTCGGCTTCGATTTTGTTCCTGAAGACATTATACATAAGGGTCGGATAAAAGAGGATCCTTGCTCCGGCTCCGACCAGGACCCGCTTCGCGTCGACCTTGACGATCTGCTTCCGGTACACGCTGCCGCTAAAATTGGGCTCCACATCATCCAAATCCTCGATCTTCATCGTCTTCAAAACAAAACCCAAACACCCCCAAATCGCGATCAAATTAAAAACAGAAAATTACAAAAAGAATCTGGAACTGGAGCTGAAACTAGGAAGAATCACATGGTGCGACAACGGGAATGAGGAAAAGAAACATTTTAGGTTGGCGCGGAATCGACTGACAAATCGGGGAAAATTGAATGGGCTAAAAGGGGAAAGAGGAATAAATTGTAGGGATCGGAAATGGAAAATTAGAGAAATTCGAGGGTTCAGATAGTTAGATTTGAAGATTCGTTAGGGTCTCGGAGAAGAGTGACCGGTGAGAAAGAACCGAACTTTGAGAGAGAGAGAGAGACTGTGAAGCTACTTGGGAATTGAGAAGCTGCTAAATTTACCCTTAGAGTTTCAAATTATTAACGAAAATACCTTGATTTTGTCTGTATCAGCCCGGCCCATGATTCTCCGAAGGTCCATGAAAAGCTGGCCCAACTTCATCCTGATGATGACTTCGGTAGCTGAGATTTAAAACCAGTTGGGCCACAAATTGAACACTGTAAATTACATATGCTCTGTTCCTGTCATTAGGATCTTATACCACTTTCATTGTGTTCTTACAAATTTTAATAACTCAGTGTTTCAAAAAATAATAATTAATAACTCAGCAGTAAAATCAATGATTAAGTACGACTTCTTGAGTTTGGACAAATTGGTGTCCCAAAACACCTCCACATGACATGAAGCCAAAGGCCTCATAGAAAGGGACAACCTTTGATCAACTTAATTTACTATATTTGGATCAAGGATTGAGACCTGAGTTCATTTTGATCACGTGATGGAAATAGACAGCCCAGGAGCAACACATTGAATTACCCTACCATCTCTCATTATATCCCATTTGCAAAACCTTACAACAAAACCAATCAAGTAAGCACCTTTCTGTAGTTTCTTACCCTCAAAACTAGAAATGGGCATGAACTGGCTTCTGGGTTTTGCTATTCTCCTCCTCTTCCGCAACCTAGTTGAAATTGAAGCTGGTTTGAGTGTTGATGGAGGTATTGGTGTCGGTATTGGTGTCGGTATTGGTATTGGCAATGGTGGGGGAGGGAGTAACCCAATCCCATCTGGGTCTTCTTCTCCAGGTCCCAACAGTGCTTTCAGAGCTTTGCAGGCATGGAAATCAGCAATCACAGAGGAACCATTT
>JAYMSW010000705.1:0-20126 GCA_036897725.1 Erodium texanum | reverse complement strand
AAATTATTCAATGCTAGATAACAGAAAATCAAAAAACACAGAAATTCAACAAATTTTAAATACCTCTTTGAGTTCCGTTTGAGTTCAATTAAATGAAAACGAAAATCTTATTTCTTTTGTTTTCTAATTCGAATTAAAAGGAAGATACGGATTATTGATATAATGGAGAAATAAATAGCAATTTTCTACTATACGGACCCCTTTATTAATTCTTCTTTATTTAATTAATATTCTATATTATTCTAATATGAAGATGCTGTTAATGGTAATTAGAACATAAAAAAATGGAATTGCTACGTCCATTTTTTTTTTTTCGAGTATATTATAGTTTAATAGCCTAGGCGTTCTTTCTTTTGCAAGATCTTAAGATTGCCAATTTCAAAAAACGGCTCATACTATACTCATAGTATGACGGCAGCCGGGCAAGTATGCCCCCATCGTCTAGTGGTTCAGGACATCTCTCTTTCAAGGAGGCAGCGGGGATTCGACTTCCCCTGGGGGTGGGGTACTACGAAAGGAAGTTGATCGTGTATTATCAACAAGTCTAGCATTTTTGCTTCCTGGGTCGATGCCCGAGCGGTTAATGGGGACGGACTGTAAATTCGTTGGCAATATGTCTACGCTGGTTCAAATCCAGCTCGACCCAAGAATTCGCTTATCCATCATGAAATAGCGGAACCCCCTTTTTTTTTCTTGAAATGCCGGTTTACTCTTTGGTTCCTTTCTTTTCATTTGCTCTATTTGTATTTCTTTGTTCCCTCAAATAGAGGGAAAAGGGCAATAAAAAAGGTATTTTTCCAGCGAAAGCGGGTTCATTTGGCAAGAAATAAAGTAGTAATAGAATCCGTTCCACTCTCATTTCTCACTGCGGAAAGTGCATATACGCAGTGATCTCAATATATCCGCCGTTATTTCAACACAGCAATTCGAATCTCCAATCTAAAATCGAAATAGAAAGAAACTTATGAATGAAATCATAAAAATAGATATGTAGTACACTTTCTGTCTGGGGATTGTAGTTCAATTGGTCAGAGCACCGCCCTGTCAAGGCGGAAGTTGCGGGTTCGAGACCCGTCAGTCCCGATGAGTTCAAATCCACTAAAAAACGACACGAATTTGTCTTTCTGTTTTCTGCTGGGAAGTCTAAATTGCAGAATTTCAGTCCCGGAGGGATCCTTGTTTTTGCTATTTTTCTTGGCAAATTCCTTGTCTCATTTCTCATCAACCAAATACGGAAATTTCCAGTACTTCACCCAGTACCGATCGATAGTAAATAGATATAGGTGGATTGCTACAATTATTCGTAGCATGCTATTTAGTATTCCAAGAGATACTGTACTGGGCTTGGGCTGCTTTTTTCAATTGCTCCCAACCCGCGAATAGAATAGGGTACCATAGTTTACCGGGAACACATACACAAATGGAAATGGAATCCCTTTTTTGTACAATACAAACCAAAAGATATTGAGTATAGAATATAGCTCATTCATTATTTTTCTATTTTGAAAAAGTATTTTCTTTTCCAGCTGCTATTCGGTCTAACTTCAATTACTAAATACTCAATTTGAATTTGAAGCAACCTATCTCATTCCAATTTCACACTGAACTTCTAGTCTATGCATTCCATTAATAATGTAGGGAAAGAAGAGTCTATTCAAATAAAAACAAGGAAAGGAATTCTTAGTTGGATCAGAAATACGATTTGAGATGCAATGCAATATGTATAAAGGATCTTCCTATGTTATACTGACAATGAGTTAATTTGATAACTCAGGTATTGTTATTCATGATATTGATCCTATTTGATATCATCGAGGTATAATTCATCCGATTGCCCATTGAATTTACAGGCGAAAGGCTTTTGTCTCTATGGGATTTAATCCCGACTTATTTTGAAGTAAAAAAAGAAAGGATGAGATTATGGAAGTCAATATTCTCGCATTTATTGCTACTGCATTGTTTATTCTAGTTCCTACCGCTTTTTTACTGATAATTTACGTAAAAACAGTAAGTCAAAGCGATTAATTGGAGTAAAGCTCGACTTCTTATCTTATACAAATAAAAAAAAAAAGATTCGGATTTCGTGTCTTAAAATGAAATGAGCGACCTAGAAGTAACATTATACCCTTAGTATGGTAGAAAGAAATATTCTATATACTTCTTTCTACTATCTAGATATTGTGATTTTAATGTATAAAGTTTTCCTCTATTCTATAAGGATATAACAGGCTGATCTATAAGGATATAACAGGCTGATCTATAAGGATATAACAGGCTGAATTTCTTAATTTAATATAGAGAAGCCTACAATTACAATAGGTATCCTGATATTCATATATGTAACGTGCATACCGCCCCAATTCTATTTCAAAGGAAAGGGGGGCCTGCTCATCCCTATTGTCCATATATAACTCAACTCGGATAAGAACCGTTTCAGCGAAATAGAAAAGTTAGGAAGAATGTGGTTGTACTATACTCAATTTCCTATCGTCCGGCCTCCTTTTCCTTTCGAATCGAAATACAAACATGGGAATTCTTGAAAGATTTGTTTGGTTGAAAGGGCATTATTTCTATATCTTATTCTTCTTCATATATATCAGTCATATCATAGAACACAGAATACACTACTTCACTTCATTCACTTTGCGCTTAGAATTTCGAAATAACTCTGTTTTTCATTTTCAATTGCGACTATTTTCAAAATTGAATTAATCAATTCATATTAATAAAAGAAAGGCTTTGCAGAACGATTTCTAAATTCGAAAAAATGAAGAAAGTTCAATTCCTCAACCCAATTCGCAGTACCCCTAGAGTCCACTTCTTCCCCATACTACCAGTGAAAGGGAAAATGTAAAGACTACCATTAAAGCAGCCCAAGCCAGACTTACTATATCCATGTGAATTATGCCCCCTATCTCTTTGAATGAATTATTTCATTATTGTTCACTAATAATAGTGAAATTCTTGCCGAAAAGTCAAAAGGGGGATTCTGTACCAATCCAGGATCCCTTGACCAAAGACTCCAAAAGACCCGCTTGTACCTTCTAAAAAGCGCTTCTATTTTTTCTGATTTTCTCCTAGAATCGGAGAACATTCTGTGAGGGCTATCAGCAAACCAGAAAAGGGGATTTCCCGTCTTTTCTTAGGCGACACCCAGATTTGAACTGGGGAACAGGGATTTGCAGTCCCCCGCCTTACCGCTCGGCCATGTCGCCAAAAAAAGGATCGAAACTACATGAAAAATGAAAATATTCGCCTTTTGTTTGGGTAGAAGGATTCCTAAACTTCTTTTTTTTTATTGTACTTGTATCTTGCTTGTATCTTGAATCTTAATGCCACGCCTAAAAGAAACGAAACCTCCCCCTGGTAATTGAATCTGTCCCTTCGATTGATTGTAGAGTATCTAAAAACTCCCTTCTCCTTCTATTGAAATGAAAGGGGAAATGAGGATTTTAGGTCGTAAAAGCTAGACGAGTTTGAACCCTTAACTATTGTAAACTCCCGAACCCTTTTTATATTTTCATTTCCCTAACCCTAATGGTACTACTGATAGAAGACAATAGACAATCCAAATGGATTGCTAACTAATCGGTCTTGCTTTTTTTTTTTCAATAATTGAAATTATAATGGCAACGAGGAGTATTTGTAAACCCCAAAACAGAAAACGTTACACAAATATTGAAACAAGTATCTTCTTTGTAGATGATACCTTTAGGGAATTTGCACAAACGTATCGTGTTTCGATTTTTTCATTGAATAGAAAATCGAAATTTTGATAGAACACGACAGGATACAATTGGGAAGGGGTGCAGCTAGAAAGAGTTCGACGCTCTCCAGCTATATCCACGCAGGTTGTAATAAAAACAGAAAAGCCTACTTATTTACTTAATTACGCTCTTCAACGGTATTCTACTAAAAAAGAGGAAAAAGAAGTCCGTTTTTTCTCTGCGAATCCTTTTTTGAACAGAGCAACGGAGTCCGTGAATAGTTGCTCAAAAATCCAACCCTATCTTCTTTCTGATTCTTATGTCTTTATTATCGCCCCGAACGGATTCAATCGCCAATTCATTTCTTATTTTTCTGGTATCCCATGGAATTGGATAGAGAATATCATAATGATGATCGAAATGGAATTCTTTTTTTTTTTTATTCTATACAAACAAAACTCAATCTAAGTGTTTTTTATCAATTCCTTTCCGTTCGTATCTCTTTCAAATTCCATTCCAATTTGAGTATAAAATTCTCTTCATTTATGCGTCCCTACGTATTTTATACATTACTACATGTACGGGATTGGTTCCAATTTCATGTGATTTAGTAAACAGAATAGAAATTCCATCATTGCTATATCGATCCATACGATTCGATGCAGAATGAGTCAAAAATGGGATTTTTTCGAGAATATGGGGAATTCAAAATGCTTGACGATAGAAATGAAGGAATGGCTGTAATACCTGGGCTTAATCAGATACAATTTGAAGGATTCTGTAGGTTCGTTGATCAGGGCTTAAGAGAAGAACTTTCTAAGTTTCCAACGGTGGAAGGTCTCATAAAAGATTTTCTAGATATAGAAGATTTTCTAGATATGGCAAATTTAGAAGATTTAGAAGATTTAGAAGATTTTCTAGATGCAGTAGGGCAAGACTTAGAAAAAGAGGTAGACGAAGGCATAGATATAGATGAAGACGTAGATGAAGACGTAGAAAAAGACGTCGACGTATGCTTTCAATTATTTGCGGAAACATCGAAATTGGTCGAACCGTTGATAAAAGAACGAGATGCTGTATATGAATCCCTCACCTATTCTTCTGAATTATATGTATCCGCGGGATTAATTTGGAAAAGGAAGGGGTATTATATGCAAAAACAGACCATTTTGATTGGAAACATTCCTTTAATGAATTCCTGGGGAGTTTTTATAGTAAACGGAATGTACAGAATGGTAGTCAATCAAATATTGCAAAGTCCGGGTATCTATTATCGATCAGAATTGGACCATAAAGGAATTTTGGTCTATACCGGCACCATAATATCAGACTGGGGAGGAAGATTAGAATTAGAGATTGATAGAAAAGGGCGTATATGGGCTCGCGTAAGTAGGAAACAGAAAATATCCATTCTAGTTCTATCATCGGCTATGGGTTCGAATCTAAGCGAAATTCTAGAGAATGTTTGTTACCCTGAACTTTTATTGGCTTTTTTGTATGATAAAGAGAATGCAACAATTGGGTCAAAAGAAAATGCCATTTTGGAATTTTATCAACAGTTTGTTTGTGTGGGTGGAGATCCAGTATTTTCTGATTCCTTATGTAAGGAATTACAAAATCAATTCTTTCGCCAAAGGTGTGAATTAGGAAGGATTGGGCGACGAAATATTAACCGGAGACTCAATCTTGCTATATCCCAGAATAATACGTTTTTGTTACCGCGAGATATCTTGGCAGCCACAGATCATTTGATTGGAATGAAATTTGGAATGGGTACACTTGACGATATGAATCATTTGAAAAATAAACGTATTCGTTCTGTAGGGGATCTCTTACAAGATCAACTCAGATTGGCTCTGATTCGTTTGGAAAAAGTGGTTAAAAGAGCTATACGCGAAGCAATGAAAGGGAAATTGATACCGACGCCTCAGAATTTTGTAACTTCCACCCCATTAAAAACCACTTATGAATCTTTTTTTGGATTACACCCATTATCTCAAGTTTTGGATGAAACGAATCCATTGACACAAATAGTTCATGGGAGAAAATGGAGTTTTTTGGGTCCTGGGGGATTGACAGGACAAACCGCGAGTTTTCGGAGACGAGATATACATCCTAGCTACTATGGACGCATTTGCACAATTGACACATCTGAAGGAATCAATGTTGGCCTTATTGGATCCTTAGCAATTCATGCGAGAATTGGCGATTTTGGATCTCTAGAAAGCCCATTTTATGAAATCTCCGAGAAATCAAAAAGGGCACGGATACTTTATTTATCATCAAGGAGAGATGAATATTGTATGATAGGGATAGGCAATTCTTTGGCACTTAATGAAAGTTTTCAGGAAGAGCAGATTGTTCCGGCTCGATACCGTCAAGAATTCCTGACTATTGCATGGGAACAGGTTCATCTTCGAAGCATTTTTCCCTTCCAATATATTTCTATTGGAGTTTCTCTCATTCCCTTTATCGAGCATAATGACGCGACTCGGGCTTTAATGAGTTCGAATATGCAACGCCAAGCAGTTGCGCTTTCTCGGTCCGAGAAGTGCATTGTTGGAACCGGTTTGGAAGGCCAAGTGGCTCTAGACTCAGGAGTTTCCCTTATAACGGAACACGCGGGAAAGATCATTTCTATCCATACTGACAAGATCCTTTTATCGGGCAATGGGAATACTCTAAGCATTCCATTAGTTAGGTATCAACGTTCCAACAAAAATACTTGTATACATCAACAACCTCAGGTTAGGTGGGGCAAATGCATTAAAAAGGGACAAATTTTGGCAGACGGTGCCTCTACGGTTGGGGGAGAACTTGCTTTGGGGAAAAACCTATTAGTAGCTTATATGCCATGGGAAGGTTACAATTTTGAAGATGCGGTACTCATTAGTGAGCGTCTGGTATATGAAGATATTTTGACTTCTTTTCATATACGGAAATATGAAATTCAGATTCATGTGACAAACCAAGGCCCTGAAAAGGTCACTAATAAAATACCGCATCTAGCGCCCCATTTACTACGAAATTTAGGCAAAAACGGAGTTGTAATCTTGGGATCCTGGGTAGAAGCGGGGGATATTTTAGTAGGTAAATTAAGACCTCGGCTGGCGCAAGACGTATCCCCAGAAGATCGATTCGTAGACGCCCTACTTGGCACTCAGATAGCCACTTCAAGGCCAACTTGTCTAAAAGTACCTAGAGGTGGGAGGGGCCGGGTTATTGATGTGAGATGGATACGTTCTAATCCAGAAAGAGAAAGCCGAAAAAGAAAAAGCCGAGAAAGGATTCGTGTATATATTTCACAGAAACGTGAAATCAAAGTAGGTGATAAAGTCGCCGGAAGGCATGGAAATAAAGGGATCATTTCCAAAATTTTGCCTAGACAAGATATGCCTTATTTGCAAGACGGAAAGCCTATTGATATGGTCTTCAACCCATTGGGAGTACCCTCGCGAATGAATGTAGGACAGATCTTTGAATGCTCGCTCGGATTGGCGGGGGCTCTGCTAGATAGACATTATCGAGTAGCACCGTTTGATGAGAGATATGAACAAGAGGCTTCGAGAAAACTAGTCTTTTCTGAATTACATGAAGCCAGTAAGCAAACAGGAAATCCGTGGGTATTTGAACCCGAGTATCCGGGAAAAAGCAGAATATTTGATGGAAGAACGGGAGATCCCTTTGAGCAACCTGTTATAGTGGGACAGCCCTATATCTTGAAATTAATTCATCAAGTTGATGATAAAATACACGGGCGTTCCACCGGTCATTATACACCTCTTACACAACAACCCGTTAAGGGAAGGGCCAAGGGGGGGGGCCAGCGGGTAGGAGAAATGGAGGTTTGGGCTCTAGAGGGGTTTGGTGTTGCGCATATTTTACAAGAGATGCTTACTTATAAGTCTGATCATCTTAGAACCCGCGACAAAATATTTCAGACTACAAGCCATGGAGGAGAAATGCCTAAAGCTGAGGATGCTCCCGAATCCTTTCGATTGCTCGTTCGAGAACTACGTTCTTTGGCCCTAGAAATGAATCATTTCCTTGTATCGGAGAAAAACTTTCAGATGAATAGGAAGGAAGCTTAATCGCGTAATTAATCAGAATTTTTTTTCTATGATTGATCGGTATAAACATCAACAACTTCGAATTGGATTAGTTTCTCCTCAACAAATAAGTGCTTGGGCCAATAAAACCCTGCCCAACGGGGAAATAGTCGGAGAGGTGACAGAAATCGAGCCTCTTGAGTCGGAAACCAATAAGCCAAAAAAGGGTGGATTCCTTTGTGAAAGAATTTTTGGACCTATAAAAAGCGGAGTTTGTGCTTGTGGAATTTCTGGCAAATTAGGAGATCAAAAAGAAAAGAGAACATTTTGCGGCGACTGCGGAGTCGAATTTGCGAATTCTCAGATACGAAGATATCAAATGGGCTACATCAAACTGACATGCCCCGTGACTCATGTGTGGTATTTGAGGCGTCTTCCTAGTTATATCGCGAATCTTTTAGATAAACCTCTTAAAGAACTAGAAGACCTAGTATACTGCGATGTGTGATTTGATCGAAATTCATATTTTACAGATTTGGAATGAGAAACTGTCACCCTATTCAATCGAATTGGGATGCCCGGATCTGACATGTCTCTTGTGAGGAGGACCATGAAGCTCAGAATTATGGGTGTATTCAATACCCCCAAAAAAAGGGAATTGGTCTATGGTCGATTCAGGAGCAAAAACAAAGAAATAGGAATTTCGAGTTCTACCTCGTCAAAAGACTTCTTTCTTTTGTGGAAACCATTCCCTGTCTTTTCGTTTTAGAAAGAAATGCAATTCTGTTTCTGTTCAAGTAAGCAAATATGTTATGGTTATAGAAGTCTATCCATCGCATATAGGCTTTAAAGAAAGGGCAGCGTGACATAACCGTCGAGGTAAGGTAAGGACCTAAAAGATCAAACGAAACGATATAGAGACAAGTCAATTCCTTACGAATTACAAGGTATTCCTTTAGAGGGATTCATCATTCGAAGGGGAAGTAGACTACTCAAGAATTTCCCATTTCATTTATGTCTCTATTTCAATCTTTTCAATTGAATGAAAGATAAAGAGTTGAGAAAATCACAATAAAAGAACAATGAATCAATGAAATGTTGCTTGTGAGAACTTGAGTAAGGAGTAGTTGGGGGGTTTCTATAATTTGAAAGCAAGAACTCCTTTATCTTTATTGGGCGTAACTACTTGAGCCGGATGAGAGGAAACTTTCACGTTCGGTTTCAAAGGGGGGGGGAAATCCTATAGGATCCTATCCCAATTTTGCTTTTACTAGGCCTATAGCTAAAAACCCCACACTTTTACGATTACGAGGTTCATTCGAATATGAAACCCAATCCTGGACACCTAGCATCCCTCCTTTTTTGACTACCCAAGGCTTGCATACTCACGAAATTTATACTGGAGCAGGCTCTATCCGAGAGCAATTGGGCGATCTAGATTTGCGAGTTATTATAGATTCGTCGTTGGCAGAATGGAAAGAATTAGAGGAAGAGGGGCTCACGGGTGATGAGTGGGAAGATCAGAAAAAGGAAAGAAGAAAGCGCTTTTTGGTTAGACGCATGGGATTAGCTAAGCATTTTATTCAAACAAATGTAAAACCCGAGTGGATGGTTTTATGTCTATTACCCGTTCTTCCCCCGGGGTTGAGACCGGCGCTTCATCTAGATGAGTTTCAATCAAAACCAATGGGTTCGGATATTAATCAACTTTATCTTAGAGTTCTTTCGCGGAACAATGCTCTTCTCGCTTTCTTAACAATTCAACCTAGGTCAGAGGACGTAATAATGTCTCAGCAGAAATTGCTACAAGAAGCTGTGGATACACTTCTTGATAATGGAGTCCGCGGACAGCCTATAAGGGATGGTCATAATAAGGTTTACAAGTCGTTTTCAGATGTAATTGAAGGCAAAGAGGGAAGGTTTCGTAAGAATCTGCTTGGAAAACGGGTCGATTATTCGGGACGTTCTGTCATTGTTGTAGGCCCCTCACTTTCATTACATCAATGTGGATTGCCTTTTGAAATAGCAATAGAGCTTTTCCAGCCATTTGTAATACGCGGTCTAGTTAGACAGCACTTTGCTCCGAACACAGCGACTGCTAAGCGTCAAATTCGGGAAAAAGAAAAAGAGCGAATTCTATGGGAAATACTTAAGGAAGTTATGCAGGGACATCCCGTATTGCTGAATAGAGCACCTACTTTGCATAGATTAGGCATACAGGCTTTCCAACCCATTTTAGTGGAAGGGCGCGCTATTTGTTTACATCCACTCGTTTGTAAAGGATTCAACGCAGACTTCGATGGGGATCAAATGGCTGTTCATGTACCTCTATCCTTGGAGGCTCAGGCGGAGGCTCGTTTACTTATGTTTTCTCATATGAATCTCTTGGCTCCGTCTATTGGGGATCCTATTTGTGTACCAACTCAAGATATGCTTATTGGGCTCTATATCTTAACAAGCGGGAATCGGCAAGGTCTTTGTGGAAATAGGTATAATCTGTCGAATCGCAGAAACTGCCAAACTGATAGAATTGACGACAAGAACTCTAGGTATATGAAAGGAAAAGAACCTGTTTTTTGCAATTCCTATGATGCAATTGGAGCTTATCGACAGAAAAGAATCCGTTTAGACAGCCCCTTTTGGCTCCGGTGGCGACTAGATCAAGGCCTTATTGTTTCAAGAGGAGTTCCTGTCGAAGTTCATTATGAATCTTCGGGTACCCATCATCAGATTTACGGACACTTTTTAATAGTAAGAAGTGTAAAAAAAGAAATTCTTTGTATATATATTCGAACTACTCTTGGTCATATTTTTCTTTATCGCGAAATTGAAGAAGCTATACAAGGGTTTTCTCAGGTCTCTTACTAACTAAATGAAGTAAGTCTATGACCCCACCCAGTGTGAATTCGGGCCTTTACGATTCAACTCGTACCGTAGTGACTTCTACGCGAATCAAGGTCGAGAAAAGGGAGTTTGCCAATCAAATATATTGTCGAATCCTACTCAACGGAATATGGAGGTGCTTATGCAAGAGCCGGCCAATCTGGTCTTTCAAAATAAAGTAATAGATGGGGATGCTATTAAACGACTTATTAATCGATTAATAGATCGCTTCGGAATGGCATATACATCCCACATCCTCGATCAAGTAAAGACCCTCGGTTTCCAGCAAGCCACCGCTACATCCATTTCATTAGGAATTGATGATCTTTTAACGATACCTTCTAAGGGATGGCTAGTCCAGGATGCTGAACAACAACGTTTTCTTTTGGAAAAACACTATCATTATGGGAATGTACACGCGGTAGAAAAATTACGCCAATCCATCGAGATATGGTATGATACAAGTGCATATTTGCGACAAGAAATGAATCCCAATTTTAGAACCACCGACCCCTTGAATCCTGTACATATTATGTCTTTTTCAGGAGCTAGAGGAAATGCCTCTCAAGTACACCAATTACTAGGTATGAGAGGGTTAATGTCGGATCCACAAGGACAAATGATTGATTTACCCATTCAAAGCAATTTCCGCGAAGGGCTCTCCTTAACAGAATATATTATTTCTAGCTATGGAGCTCGCAAAGGGGTTGTGGATACTGCTATACGAACAGCGGACGCTGGGTATCTTACGCGCAGACTTGTTGAAGTAGTTCAACACGTTGTTGTACGTAGAACAGATTGTGGCACCACCCGAGGGCTTTCTGTAAGTCCCCGAAACGGGGCGTTGCCGGAAAGATTTGTTATGCAAACATTAATAGGTCGTGTATTAGCCAACGATATTTATATGAGTGCGCGATGCATTGCCGTTCGAAATCAAGATCTTGGGATTAGCCTTGTCAATCAACTCATAACCTTTCAAATACAGCCAATATCTATCCGAACCCCCTTTACTTGTAGGAGTACGTCTTGGATCTGTCGATTATGTTATGGTCGGAGTCCTGCTCATGGCAACTTGGTTGAATTGGGGGAAGCTGTAGGTATTATTGCGGGCCAATCCATTGGAGAACCGGGGACTCAGCTAACATTAAGAACTTTTCATACCGGTGGAGTATTCACCGGAGGTACTGCAGAAGATGTGCGAGCCCCTGTCAACGGAAAAATCCAATTCAATGAGGACTTGGTTCATCCCGCACGGACACGCCACGGGCAGCCTGCCTTTCTATGTTCTATAGATTTTTATGTAACTATTGAGGGGGAAGATATTATACATAGCGTGCCTATTCCAGCAAAGAGTTTTCTTTTAGTTCAAAATGATCAATATGTAAAATCAGAACAAGTAATTGCTGAGATTCGTGCGGGAAAATCCACTTTTCCTTTGAAAGATAGAGTTCGAAAACATATTTATTCTGACTCAGAAGGAGAAATGCACTGGAGTACCGATGTGTACCATGCACCCGAATTTCCTTATAGTAATGTCCATCGCTTACCAAAAACAAGTCATTTATGGATCTTGTTAGGGGATTTATGTAGATCTGACCCCGTTCTTTTTTCGATCTACAAGGATCAAGATCAAATGAGCATTCATTCTCTTGCTGCCCAAGGTAGATATACGCCTAGCCCTTATGTGAAAAATGATCAATTGAGACACAACTTCTTTCGTTTAGGTCTTTATGGCAAAGGGGGAAGGATTATGATTCGTAATTATTCAGAGCTTAATGAAAGCCTATTGACTGCCCGTTGGAATCTACCCTACCCTGCTATTCTACGCGATAATTTTCATTTAGTGGCGAAGAAGCGAAGAAATCGATTTCTCATTCCATTCGGATCGATTCAAGAACATGGACGAGAAAAAGAACTAAGACTCTGTTCCGACATCTCGATTGAAATGCCCAAAAATGGGATTTTCCGTAGAAATAATAGCATTCTTGCTTATTTCGACGATCCTCGATACAAAAGAGGGGGGTCAGGAATTACAAAATATGGGCCTATAGAGGTGGAAGAGGCAGATTCAATCGTCAAAAAAAAGGATTTCCATTTCGTTGACTATGACTATGGAGGAGTCCAAGAATTGGAGCCAAAATACCAAGAGGAAGTGGATCCCCTTTTTTTCATTCCCGGAGCCGAAGAAGTGCATATTTTACCTGACTCCTCTTTGATAATGGTACGGAACAATAGTCTCGTTGGAGTAAATACACAAATTACTTTAAATAAAAGAAGCCGGGCAAGCGGGTTGGTCCAAGTGGATAGAAAAAAAAAAAAAAAGGTGGGGTGGATTAAAGTGCAAATCTTTTCTGGAGATATCCATTTTCCGGAGGGGGAAGAAAATAGATCCCTACACAGTGGCGTCTTGATACCAGTACCACCACGACTAAGAAAAACCCAGTCGAAAGAATCCACAAAATGGAAAAAGGGGATCTATGTCCAACGAATTACACTTTCCAAGAAAAGTTTTGTTTTGCTTCGACCCGTAGTCACATATGAAATAGCGGACGCTAAAAAGTTAACAAGACTTTTTCCTCAAGATCCAGTGGAAGAAATCGATAATATAGAACTTGAGGTTGGTAATTATATCCGTTATGGGGATGGCAACTTGATTCGGGGCATTTCTGGCACAAGTATTCAATTAGTTCGGACTTGTTTATTCTTGAATTGGGACCAAGACGAAAAAGATTCTTCGATCGATATAGAGGAGGCCCGCGCTTCCTTTGTGGAAGTAAGTACAAAGGGCTTGATTCGAGATTTCCTAAAAATGCACTTAGGGAAATTTCAGATTTCATATATCAGAAAAAGAGAGGATCCTTCCGGTTCAGGATTGCCCTCTGAGAATGGTCCAGATCGTACCAACATCAATCCCTTTTCTTCTAGTTATTCCATTTATTCCAAGGCAAGGGTTCGACAGCCACTTAGCCAAAACCAAGGAACTGCTCGTATATTGTTGAATAGAAGTAAGGAATCCCAATCTTTCATAATCTTGTCCTCATCTAATTGTTTTCAACTAGGTCCGGTCAAGTTCAACGATCGAAAATCTCACAATGCGAAAAAAGAATTAATTAAAAGAGATCCAGACCCTATAATTATGATTAGGAATTTGTCGGGACCCTTAGGAGCAATTCCTCAAATTGTCAATTTTGGTGTATGTTACCATTTACTAACAAAGAATCAGATTTCCGTAATGAAATATTTCCAACTTGATCATTTAAAACAGACCCTTCAAATAATTCAATATTTTTTTATGGATGAAAACCAGAGAATCTATAAGCCCGATCCATATAGTAACATCTTTTTGACTCCATTCAATTTGAATTGGTATTTTATACAGCATAATTATCATCATAATTATTGGGAAGAAACATCCACAATAATAAATCTTGGGCAGTTTTTTTCTGAAAGTGTATGTATAGCCAAAAACGGCCCAAGCCTAAAATCGGGTCAAGTTTTAATTGTCCAACAAGGGGGGTATCGAATAATAAGATCAGCTAAGCCCTATTTGGCTACTCCAGGAACAACTGTTCATGGCCATTATGGAGAAATCCTTTCCGGGGGAGGTACATTAGTTACATTTCTATATGAAAAATCACGGTCTGCTGATATAACAACACAGGGTCTTCCAAAAGTAGAAAGGGTATTTGAAGTGCGTTCAATGGATTCAATATCGAGGAACCTCGAAAAGAGAATTGAGGGTTGGAACGAGTGGATACCAAGAATTCTTGGAATTCCGTGGGGATTCTTGATTGGTGCCGAGCTAACAATAGCGCAAAGCCGTATTTCTTTGGTTAATAAGATCCAAAAGGTTTATCGATCCCAGGGAGTACAGATCCATAATAAGCATATAGAAATGATTGTACGCCAAATAACATCAAAAGTCTTGGTTTCAGAAGATGGAATGTCTAATGTTTTTTTACCCGGAGAACTTATTGGATTGTTACGAGCAGAACGCACGGGGCGGGCTTTGGAAGAGGGGGTCTGTTACCGCGCCGTCTTTTTGGGAATAACTCGCGCATCTCTAAATACTCCAAGTTTTCTATCCGAAGCAAGTTTTCAAGAAACTGCTCGGGTTTTAGCAAAAGCCGCTCTCCAAGGTCGTATCGATTGGTTGAAAGGCCTGAAAGAGCACGTTGTTCTAGGGGAGATGATCCCCGCTGGGACCGGATTCAAAGGATTAGTACACTCCTCAAGGGAACATAAGGCTCTTTCTCTGGAAACCAAAAAGAAGAATTTATTCGAAGAAAAAGCGATCCATTTTTTCTTCTATCATAGAGAATGGTTTGATTCTTAGTCTTGCAGTTCGAAGAATTTACAAGATACATCAGAAGAATCGTTTACAGGATTTAATGATTCCGCAGAACAGACAAATTAATCCTTTTAACTATGTGTGGTATGGGGAGGGGAGTTTCCAATAGTAATAAACAAAGAAAGAGAATCACAAATAGAAAGGAAAGGAATGGCTTGAATCATGTATCAACGGTCCATCCTCGGTAGAAGAAAAGGTTCCGTCGGAACAATCATTTATTTACGAATACCTTGTCTTTTTTTCTTTGAACAAAAAAAGAAAGAAAGAGGAAATGGGGAGGAGAAATGACAAGAAGATATTGGAACATCGGGTTGGAAGAGTTGCTGGGAGAAGCAGTTCATCTTGGTCATGGTATTAAGAAATGGAATCCTAGAATGGCCCCTTATCTTTTGATTTCTCCAAAGTGTAAAGATAATCATATTACAAATCTTACTAGAACCGCGCGCTTTTTAGCAGAAGCTTGCAATTTAGTTTTTTATGCAGCAAGTGAAGGAAAAAGATTCTTAATTGTTGGTACCACAAAAAAAGTATCGAATTACGTAGTACAGGCTGCAATAAAGGCTCGGTGCCATTATGTTAATAAAAAATGGCTCGGCGGTATGTTAACGAATTGGTCCACTGCGGAAACGATGCTTCGGACGTTCAGGGACTTGAGAACGTACCAAAACACAGGGAGACTCGACCGTTTTCCCAAAAGGGATGCAGCTATTTTGAAGAGACAGTTGTCTCACTTGCAAAAATATTTAGACGGGGTGCAATATATGACGGGATTACCCGATATTGTAATCGTCCTTGATCAGCAAGATGGATTTACGGCCCTTCTAGAATGCACCGCTTTAGGAATTCCAACAATTGGTTTAATCGATACAGATTGTGACCCCAATCTCGTGGATTTTCCGATTCCAGCAAATGATGAGTCTATCCTTTCAATCCGATTCATTCTTAACAAATTAGTATTAGCAATTTGTGAGGGCCGTTCTAGCTCTAAGAGCTCTATACGAAATCCTTGATTAATAAGAAAAAAAAATACATTCTTTTTTAAACTTCCTCGATTTTTGCAATTGTTTTCTATTCTGGAATCTCCCAAAAAGAGAAAAAACAGTGAATCTTTTGCGATTGGTTGGTATCCAAAATATACAATTCAAGTAAGCAAGCCGAAAAAGAAACGATTGAATCAAAATAATTCCTTTTAAAGTTCTTTTTTTTTTTCAGAGGGCAATATGAGTGTTTTATCATGTTCTATAAACACAATAAGTGGGCTATTATACGAGGTATCCGGTGTGGAGGTAGGTCAACATTTTTATTGGCAAATAGGGGGGTTCCAAGTCCACGGCCAAGTGCTTATTACTTCTTGGGTTGTAATTGCTATCTTATTAGGTTCAGCTATTCTAGCGGTTCAAAATCCACAAACCATTCCGACAGATGTTCAGAATTTCTTCGAATATGTCCTTGAATTCATTCGAGACGTGAGCAAAACCCAGATTGGCGAAGAATACGGCCCGTGGGTTCCCTTTATTGGAACTATGTTTCTTTTTATTTTTGTTTCTAATTGGTCGGGGGCCCTTCTCCCTTGGAAAATCATACAGTTACCGCAGGGGGAGTTAGCCGCACCCACAAATGATATAAATACAACCGTTGCTTTAGCCTTACTCACGTCAGTGGCATATTTTTATGCAGGTCTTTCAAAAAGGGGATTAGCCTATTTCAAAAAATACATACAACCGACTCCAATCCTTTTACCCATTAACATCTTAGAAGATTTTACAAAGCCTTTATCACTTAGTTTTCGACTTTTCGGTAATATATTAGCCGATGAATTAGTAGTTGTTGTTCTGCTTTCTTTAGTACCTTTAGTGGTTCCTATACCCGTCATGTTTCTTGGATTATTTACAAGCGGCATTCAAGCTCTCATTTTTGCAACTTTAGCTGCGGCTTATATAGGCGAATCCATGGAGGGTCATCATTGACTAGTCTTTTGTTTGGCTTAGCCCAACACAATGTATCCGTGACTCATCAAGAGAATTGACTTAGGGAACTTCTAAAGAAATAGAAAAATATGGTGCGGTATATCTGACCTAGAGTAATAAAAAAATTTTGCTAGGGTAGGAAAGTGCAAAAAAGGAAAGAGATCTAAAAGATCTTTTTCCTAAAATGACGGCTTTTCAACCCGGTTGTGGAAATTGTCGAAATGCCTGTTTTTTTGTTATTTTGCGTTATAAAATTACTTTGTGGGATCGTTTTCTCGCGAGAGGTAATGAAAAGAATTATAGAACAGATTTCTCTCTATGCTTAGATCACGGATAAATGGAAATTTTCTTGATAAGACCTTTTATCAGCCGTCCTCTTATTGTATTCCACCTTTTCGAAAGAAAAGAACTTCAATAAGACTCAAATTGCAGGGCTATCTTTCTCTTTGTCTTTGTCAGAAGGGAGAGGGAGAGACCCCGGTAATTAACGGCTACAAAGAAAATCGCGCAGCACCTGCCGAAGAAAAAAACGACCCTACGACGAACGCCGACTCAACAAAGGACCAGGAAAACCAAATAAAAATCGAAATACGGGAGGAATTTTGACCCATCCCGGATTTCGAAGACCATGAAAAAAAACTAAAGCAAACTCTCACGGTCTTCAAGAAAATCGCCATTTTGGTTCTGCTTATTGACCGCTTCGGCAAAGTGTTCATAATTTTAATGGTCCTTCAAATACTGATTCTTTATTGGGACCAGAACGAAGGCGTATTGCTCGAGCTACTCTTGGACTTCGTGAACGACATCCTGTTCTTCTTCGTTGCTTACCTACAAGGCTATTTCTCCTGGAAGCAATTTTGTTGCGAATGTTCCTTTTATGGCATATGCCTAAAATGGGAGATTCAAACGCGTGTCCACCCACCTGGACCTGCATTCTGGAACCTATCCAATTTCCAGAAGTTCCTAAAAAAATTCTGGGTGGAATTCCAAGCGGACTCGGGGTTGGAATTGATAAATTCGCCAGTAAAGGTAAAAAGCCTAATAATGACTTTAGTGGTAATTATTATGCTATGCTGGCGAAAAAAATAACGGCTTTTCCACCCGGTTGTGGAAATTAGGGAAATGCCCGTTTTTTTGTTATTTTGCGTTATAAAATTACTTTGTGGGATCGTTTTCTCGCGAGAGGTAATGAAAAGAATTATAGAACAGATTTCTCTCTATGCCTAGATCACGGATAAATGGAAATTTTATTGATAAGACCTTTTCAATTGTGGCCAACATCTTATTACGAATAATTCCGACAACCTCCGGCGAAAGGGAGGCATTTTCCTATTATCGAGATGGTGTGATTTGATTCTTTTTTTTTACCGCCCTCGTCCTTCACATGTAGTCGGGATAGAAAGAAAAAAGATTCTTGAAAAAAATCGACGCTTAGTGAGGGTGAAGTTTTTCAATAACATAAGAACAATTCCCTCTGTCGTGTATATCCGATTAATGAAACCTTAGGTGCTTCAATTGTCGATTGATTCTAGTATTGAGCGAAAGGTTAGACCTGTGTGGGTTCTATTCTCTAATGTGGGTGAAGCCTATTCCATTGACTAGTCCCAATAGGCGGCATAGGGGAAGAAGCACTACGTCTTGGAATCAACAACACAAAAATTTTGTTAGAAATTATTCCTTTCCCTTATTCGGGATCGAGACGAAGAAGAATGGTTGGGACAAGAAGCATCCATCTCGTTCGTACTTTGTATATACGTATAACCATAGAATACTGTTGAAGTGCCCAATTACCAGGAATTTGTGGGCGTTGAGGACAAAGAAATTTTTAGAATTACCCTTTTTTATCTAGTAGCAACACGCTTCATGTTAAGAAAAACTCTTTTTAAGGGGGGGTTGGCTAGAGATTTCTTGTAAAAATACTAGCCCTACTCAGTTAATAATGAGACAATTTCAATCTTTTTTGATTTCTGTTATCGCTCTCATTATACACACAAATTAAGGGAGGAGCCGTATGAGATGAAAATCTCACGTACGGTTTTGGAACGGAGATTCTTTCATCTTGAAACCGAATGCCGACCGTAACGGATGTCGGCTCAATCCGAAGGAAATTATGCGGAAGCTTTGCAGAATTATTATGAAGCGATGCGGCTAGAAATTGATCCCTACGATCGAAGCTATATCCTCTATAATATAGGACTTATACACACAAGCAACGGAGAACATACGAAAGCTTTGGAATATTATTTTAGGGCCCTCGAGCGAAACCCATTCTTACCACAAGCTTTTAATAATATGGCTGTGATCTGTCATTACGTGCGGCTATCTCCACTATAGAAAGAGAAAAAAGGGAAAGGAAGGAAAGTGAAGAGCAAAGCCACTAGAAAATACTAGAATAAAAAAAGGCTTGCTACGTATGCCTCGCCCAAAACAACGATTTTTATCAGCTGTAGCAAGGAAAGAAACTTCGTAGAAGTTGAAATATGAAAAAAAAGATATGCCTGGATACTTTATTCTATGGATAAGGGATCAAATTGATAGAGGAAGCGCCGTAAGGATAAATTTGCGAGGTTTTGAGCCGAGCCGGTGCAATAAGATAAGAACTGTTTACTTATTACTTATCTCATGCTATGAGAAAAAGGTGAGGAATCCGCTTATGTAATCGAGCCGATCCCCTGGATTAAGGTATTGAGCAGCGGTGTAGCATCAGATCCCAAAGATAGTAAGTCTTTTCTTTTCCTTCTTAGCTTTTCTTTCTTATGAATAAGAATAAAAGAAGAGTCTGTTTCAAAGATTCTATATTCATTTCTCTATGAAACCGAGATAGTTACCTTTGTAGAATAAAAAGCAAATAATAGCGAAAAGACCCATGCTTTATTCTTCGGATTCTTCGGAGGATGGGAAAAGAGATAAAACGAAAATGAAAAGAAATCATTAAGAAAAATGAAAGTTTAAAACTCGGAGAATTCACCTCTTTTAGTTAATTCTAAAGAACTGGGATAGATCTATCGTAAATTTCTTTGAATGGATTAGATAGAACAAATTAACAAAAAAACGAAAAGACTTGATTGCTGAGCCGTATGAGGTAGGAAACCCTCAAGTACGGTTCTAAGGGAAGGAATTGACTGACCCCCCTATTCCTATTCCGACCGGGGAGAGCAGGCCATTCGGC
>JAYMSW010000704.1:0-20130 GCA_036897725.1 Erodium texanum | reverse complement strand
GATCTGGCCCCGACCTCCGACCGCCCCAGCCGCCGCTCAAACTACACCTCAACTCTGCTCCTTCGTGCCCGTCATCTGTCCGTAGCTCTGGCCGGCTGTTTAGCTTTGTACTGGACATTGTCAGATTTGTCATTGAGCTTGTTCGGTCGTCGCGCTTCATCTTCCCTGAGGCATGCTCAAGCGTGGTGGACTCGCATCCGTGTTTTGTTTAAATGTGTTATGTTTATTAAAGAACTGTTCTATGTGTATGTTAATAACGTGCCAACGTCGGTTGGTTTTAGTGCCAGTCTCGTCTGCTTTAGGTGCCAGCTTCGATTGGTTTAGGGTATCAGCTTAGGTTAGGGTCTGGTGTCAGACTTGGTTTGATGTCGGTGCGCTTTGAAGCGCTTTAGGTCCTTACGTAGAAGTTTGGTCTGGTCGTATGCAACACACGAGCTATGCTCTGCGAGAGGGTTGTAGGAATTTATTTCCCTGAGTGAGGGCTCTTGCCCGCACGATTAACAATGTCATTTTGTATATCTTTGGAGATATATAAAAGGGAAATTTGACATTCTATGTTTGATACTACAGGATATTTGATTTATATGCTCCTATGATTAAAAATTTGAAATATATGCTTTTAAAATATTTTAGGACAAAATACCCTTATTACTATATAACATCAAAAATAAATTGCATCTAAGTGGGTTTGAACCATGGTTGTTCAAGATTAAAAAAAAAAAAAACTTAACCACCTACACTAAATTACTTATATATATCAAAGATTTATATTATTTACTAGTCTATTGTATTATACTAATGCAGCATCAAGCACCCGAAAAACAATTCATTTGCATAGAAATTTATTGATGGCACGATTTTCGAAAATTTAATGACATATTAGTAGGGACGGAGACAAATTTTTCAATGAGAGAACATAAATATATATTTTTTGCTATAGAAATAACGTAAAATTAATGTGAGTTAATATTAAAAATACTAGTATCGCATAAAAGATAAAAAAAAAAACTATTTATTACAAACCATAACGTTAAGATTCATATTTTGAAAGTGTTGTCAAACATTTTTTTTTATTTGTCAATACAATAAAAAAATTATCGATCTATACGATCATATTACCATTAATCCACTGATTTCTCGTCCATTTTTCAACGAAGTTTGATGATATGTATAGTAGAAAATACTTTCTTCATAAGTGTCATAATGTCGAGATTTCAACCGGCTCGAAAATATTTATTCAAATCCGAATTTGGCTTGACTTAGTTCGCTCCGTTAAGTATTGTAGTCTATAAATGTTCGATAAATAGTAAACAAAATATATTTTAATAAGATAGGGGTAAGTACAGTTATATACCCATGTCCACCTTTCACTAACACATACTCACCTAAAGTCACTTTTCGTGACATAAACACTACCCCTCCACCTTTCATAAACCTATAAAAAACCCGTTTTCCATCTATTTTGGATGGAATAGTAACAAAAAAATTTAAAAAAAAATACCCAAACTACCCTTCTAAACCCCAACCCTCAAAACCCTAAAACTAAACCCTAAAGCAAAGGTGGCGGCCGAAGTTGGCGGGGCGATGACGGTGTTAGGGTGGGGGTTGGGTTTAGGGTTGGGTAGCAAGTCCATGAAATTTTGATGGATTGTGAGGGGCATTTGAGACATTTTACATAGTGAGGTTAACAAAATTAGTCATTTTTAACGGAAGTCGGGTTTTTTTTGTAGGTGTATGAAAGGTGGAAGGGTGTTTATGTCACGAAATGTGATTTTGGTTGAGTATGTGTAAATGAAAAGTGGACGTGGGTATGTCATTGTAGTTACCCTTAAGATAAATTATATATTTAATTTAATTTAATATTGAACGAGACAACTCTTGAACTTTGAAAGGTTTAGTTTAATTCAGGTGTTTGATACTGCACCAGTATAATATAATGAATTAATAAATAATACAGAGCCTTAATATGTATAAGTAAGTTGGTGTAGATGGTTAATTTATTGTGTTTTAGTCTTGAACAACTATGGTTCAAACCCTACAATTTATTATTTTAGTAAGAAAAAAAGGAATTTAGACTAAATATATTTAGAACTATAGATTTCAAATTTTCAATCATAAGAACATATAAATCAAATATCTTATATTATTAGACATAGAATATCAAATTTCCCTATATAAGATTGGTATTACCAAAAAAAAAAATATAATAAATAACTTTTTACTGTGCAAGATGTGCATAAAACGACATCGCATGTATCGTCTTTTCCTTGCCCGTCGAAGCTAGCCTATTTGGGCATCTCTGACTCTAGCAATCAAAAAACGGAAGTCAAGTTTGATGAAATGAAAGTGTGGCTCAGCTCCAAGTCCTTCATCAATCTCAATCATCTCTCTCGCTCTGCCCCTCTCTCAAGAACTTTACCACTTCTGTACCCCAATTTCACCACCAATTTTCCCAGTACCAATCCGAAGAAGCAGAAGACCCGAATCTACACCACCTCATCTCCGATCATGGCCGCTTCCTTCAAGCCCGAGCAGGCCAGAGCTCCCCCTGCGCTTCCCTTGCCCTCTCCCCCTCTCACCAAGGCAAGTTTAGCAGCATCTGATTGTTGTTTATTCTTCTTTTTTCTGTCTTAGGGTTGAGAGTACTGATTGTGTTTGTTTGGTTGCAGTTCAACATTGGGCTCTGCCAGTTGTCGGTCACGGCTGATAAGGAGCGGAACATCGCGCATGCTCGCAAGGCCATCGAGGAGGCTGCTGGAAAGGGTGCTCACCTTGTTCTCTTGCCTGTGAGTTTCATTTCATTTCAGCTGATTCTAATCATTTTGACTGGGAACCAGTCTTGGTAGGATATTGAATCGAACTTAACTCTCCCATGGAAATTATGCATTTTATGAATTCAAAATATGATTTTTCTTTTCCATCTTGTAAATGAAACAATAATTTAGATTATGCTTCAATTTCTCATGTTTTGCTTTCATGGTATAAGTCATATCCAAAATAAGCTTGCATTTGGGTGATGGAATCGCTGAATGCATGTGATCGGATAGGTTTGGGTTGAGATTGTCCTGATCATATCGAATTTAGTTAGACTTAGTTCATGGATGAATCATGCACCCACTGTTTAATTCGATATCACAACACAAGCATGTTATCATTGTTTTTTCATTCTTGAAGTCAGGGAGGAAAGACAAGGGAGGAAGATTTGGAAGCTTATGTTTGTTATATGATTTGTATTTTGAAATAGAGTACTTTTCATAGGGAACCACTGAGTAACAAAAATAGTGAATCAAAATTGGTTTTAGTTTGAGTTTCTTTTTTTCTAATGACCAAGTTGAGTGCATATTATGAATTTTGTAGTTCATTACGTAGAGGAGCTAAGATCTAAAAAGTGATACATGCATGACCCATTTTCCTCAATAGAACGATGTTAACATTATGATTTTGTTGGTTTCAACTGTTTGCTCTCGTGTCAGGAAATATGGAACAGTCCATATTCAAATGATAGCTTCCCAGGGTATGCTGAGGACATTGGTGCGGGTGGTGTTGCATCCCCTTCACCAGCCATGCTTTCTGAAGTCTCCGAACGTCTGAAAATCACAATAATTGGTGGATCTATTCCAGAACGTTCTGGAGATCGCTTATACAATACATGTTGTGCCTTCGGAACAGATGGAAAGCTCAAAGCTAAGCACAGGAAGGTAGTCTCCTGAGCCTATCTTATATGTTGTACAGTATTCTAAATATGGCGTTTTAGTATGATCGTGAATGATTGTGTGTAATTACAGATCCACCTTTTTGATATTGACATTCCTGGGAAGATTACCTTCATTGAGTCAAAGACTCTTACAGCTGGACAAACTCCTACCATTGTGGATACAGGTTTGTTGTTCGGTTGTTCCCTAACATTTCACCCTACAAAACTCATACATGTGTCGCAATATGCTGCAGTGTGCATCTCGACAAAAGAAACCACTACTTAGATGCACATTTTATTGTTGTAAGACTCTCCCCAGACCACACAATGGTGGCAACCTCATGCATTAGACCACTTCTTTTTTTCGTTAGTTTTATCCTGATATTTCATCCATTTCAATAACCATCCATATTTTCTTTGTTGGGAAAATAACCAATGTCTGCTTCATACAGAAGTGGGGCGTATTGGCATAGGTATCTGCTATGACATTCGCTTTCCGGAACTTGCAATGACATATGCAGCAAGAGGTTGGTTTTGTTATTCCTGATCTTCACTGTGGTCTAGGCTTTTAGCCTTTTGAAATAGTGTCTCATCATTTTGTTTTAATTGTCTAATTAAATTGGGTACTGCACTAGTACTGTCCAAATATACCATTTTTCTTTCGGAAATTTACTAGACATTGATACTGTCACATTCTTTACTTCAGGGGCTCATTTGCTATGCTATCCTGGGGCATTTAACATGACTACTGGGCCACTGCATTGGGAATTACTGCAGAGGGCAAGGTAGAAAATTATCTCAATTAATTTATTATGCATAACAAGCTACTGATCTGGGTTTATGTGATTTGAATTTATAAGGCGTGGCTGACTATGTGCAAATGTATTATCCATGTATACCAATCCTTTTTTATGTTCTTAAAATGTTTCTTCCCGACAAGCATCAATTTATGTAGTATATGCAAAATTGACGCTGTTTAGAACTACTTTTAGTGGAATTTGGAAAACGTAGTTCTAGGACTGTGGTTCGCTATCTTCAAACGTCATTTATAAATTTCAATTGATCTTAGACCACTATGTAAATATTTTTGAATTTTGATTGCATAGAATGCACAAATAAGCTTCTTTACGTTATGAAGATTTAAAAATAACTCCATTTCAGTATTGTTTGATCATTCTGTCTACTGTAGTCTGTAACAAACCAAACCAAAACATTATTTCTGTACAAAAGCAAAGTTCTATATGGATTGTGTTTAACAGTTCTTTGGACATTAGTGTTCCTTTTACCTTCCCCACTTTCCCCCAACCTTGCCATCTACAAGTGGTCTCTGTCAATCATGTACAGAAAAGTGTCTTGTGGGTTTTGATGCTTGTAGACATTACTGATGCATGCCTTCTTATTTTGTATGCAGGGCTGCAGATAATCAGGTATTTATGAATTACTAACATCAAATTTATTACTCAACCTGTCCCAAATGTATGTCCTATTTCCCTTATTTGGATGTCCCAAAATGTGTGCCCACTGCCCACTTTCCATTTTTGGGAGTTAATTAGGCATGAAATATGATCAATATCTCTCATTAGTTAGTTAGCACCACTAAGTGGGTTAGCACACAGCAGTAGGATATGAGGACATGTGGGGAAATCAAGGAATAACTTTACAAATCCTCAATCCTTGCTAAAAAAGTAAAATGAGACACTTGTTTCAGGACTGAGGGAGTACTTAGTAGATGGAATACTTGGCTGATGTTTCATTATTAGCATTTTCTGGTAAATTTGTAGACAACATGGTGCATATTAAACACTTTTAAAAGATTGTCCTAAAACTGGAACATGGTTGTTCGTTTGGCTTGGATTGTTATGTTAGATTGGTTAGAGTGTTGCTCTGATATGTGCTTACAATAACCGTCCTTCACAGTCCAACAGGCATTTGTGTTTTTTCATTTTGTGCAAGTGGAATTTGGAAAACAACTTAATATTGTTTCTTTGGTTTTTTTATTACTTATGTTACGTACAGAAATCCCTTTATGTGCTCGATCCCATTTTTGTAGTTAAACTCTATTGGAGTCAGTACACTGTACTTAAGTTCTTTAGGTTTCAGGTTTGAATTAGCCTCATCAAAAAGTTGATCTGGGCATACCAGGGAGAAAAGCATAATTGGTTATTTTGCGTAGTTGGAAAAAAGTTTCAAGATTTGGTGCTTTAATGGAGGATCAATAGTGGATACATAGAAGTAGATTGGCAGCTAGCATGCCACTTGTTGAAGTATGCAGGTTTTTGTGCTTTAGCCTTGTTTTGGTGACCTTCCTTACGTTTGATATTCTTTGAAATATACTTGGTCATAAATGGCTTGTTTATAAATGTTATTTGCATTGTTTTGGTTTAGAGTGTTGTTGGGCTGTAAGATTTCTTAAGCTCTGCGGGAGATCTCATAGGATGTTTACCATATTATATGGATTTGATTATTGAATAGCTAGTGAAGAGTATATCCACATTTAAGTTCATGCACAAAGATGAGGACATCCCGATGGGGGAGAATTGGAGAATGGGCAAATTGAAGATAACATTTGTCTCTTTAGATAACTGAGTCCTAACAAGAGATAAATGCTATCTGATTGTGCAGCTCTTTATTTTGAATTCCAGGAAAAAAAAAAGGTGAATGGAGTGACTTTGGTCAATTGTTGTTATAGACTCTATTAGGGTATCACCAATGAGTATACTGAGTAGCTAACCACACTAGGTTTGAATAAATGGTTTGTGGATTTGACGTGACTTCACATACAGCTTGTTGGGATAGGAGAGGGGGAACCAACCAGAGGGGAGAAGGAAAAGATGGGACCTTCCACGTGTTTGGATAAGTTTGAGCCCTCAAGCCCTTCTTTCTACTTAGACACCTCACTTTTTATTCCTCCTGAGGGGGGCCACTTTTAGGCTATGTTATCATGACTTGTGGTCGGACCATTGATCTGCCATTGAGTTTTATTTATTTATTTCGGTGAGGTATTCTTTGGGTTTTCCAAATTATTAAAATCAATTAGCTAGTACCAAAGCTTAGCCAACTGGTCAAGCACTTGAACTTGGGTCCCTGAAACCAGGGTTCAAGTCCCAACAGTAGTATCTCTGAAGCCTTTTATCTCCAATGTCAGTTGGACCTGGCTTCTCTCCAACTTCAGTTGTTAGGTCAAGTGGCAAAATTAGACCTCCCTTCTACATAAGAGTCAAAATCTTGATACCATTCCAATAATTGCTGATAAAAAAAATCAATTAGCCAGTAGCTTATGGTGTCAAGTTTTGAACTTGTATAGTAGCTTGCTTCTTTCATATGCATTTTTATTTATTATCTCCAGAACCCACACAGCAGGACTCAAATCCACATCTCCATGAACAATTGGAGTTATCCCCTGGGGACTGTATAAACTAGCTTGTTAATGAATATCAAGATTTCCTTATTGATGATACACCTGTCTGAATATTATATTGGAGAATAAAATGTATGTTCATTAGTGATCAGTCATCTTTTGCAGACACCTGATAGACCTATATTGTTCATATATGATTAAGATAGTAATTGTGATTTGTTTGGTTATGTTGTGAAAATCCTTAACTTACTTCTCAAGGGTTCATTATCTTGATCTACAGTTATATGTAGCAACATGTTCCCCTGCTAGAGATGCTGGAGCTGATTATGTAGCCTGGGGCCACTCCACTCTGGCTGGACCAGTAAGTATATTCATATTCCTATATTTTAGCTTTATCATAGTACACAAACTGTACACAAAATTTCTGAATTTCCACACCTGTTGCATATGATGAAATTTCTTACTGTTGTATGCACTGTATGTTTGTCACAGTTCGGAGAAGTTCTGGCAACCACAGAGCATGATGAGGCTATAATCATAGCAGAAGTTGACTATTCAGTGATTGAGCTCCGAAGGTGAGCTGCCTGAAGGATATATAATCTCTACAACATCTATTTCACCCAGTTTTATTTATGGAACATATTTGTCATAATCTTGTGATGTCCAGGACTAATCTCCCATTGGCAAAGCAACGCCGAGGTGATCTCTACCAGTTGGTAGACATTCAGAGGTTGAACTTCCAAGAGTGAGGAATGTTACCAAGCAGAGCTGTAGATTGAACTGGAGTGAGTTTCCAAATAAATAATATTAAGCTACAAGAACTATTGTATGAAAGTCATGATCCTCATTTGATACCAGAATCATTGTTTGGATCCTAAAAGACCATTAGAATGTGTTTATGGGAGTACACGTGATGATTGTGCTCTTCATTTGAAGTAGAAACAGAAACGTAGGATGGTAATACAAAGGAACCCAAGATGCTCTGTATGTAATGTAGCCCATCACCTTATTCTTCCATCATTTTTGCTTTTAAATTTGTTGGGAATTGGGCAAATGATTCTTACCGTTCCTTTCATGATCATCACAATCCCATCTCTACCTTTAACTTTGCAGTACACTTACTGTACATTATTACCCTCCTTTTTTTGGAACTTCTGGCTCTCTTTTTTTATGTTAATTGGTTCCGATGTGATGGACCACCCACATTGTGTCCTGTTCCACACCTTTCCTAGTACACTTGTCACGTGTTGTTCAGCTGACCTGGCAATACGTTAATATTTATTTGTGGTCACTCCGACAATTTTACAAGACAACGTTGTTTTGTTTTATTCATTCATGATAATGTGTCCGTTCCGGTTGGCCTCCGGGAAACGGCGGGGGCAAAATCGGAAGTAGGGGGCACGTGGAGAAGTGTGATTGGTGAGGATGCAGGTGAGGTTGCATTTATAAAGGGCGGGGACGTGTGCATGTGAAGGAAAGCTCGAAGTCGCACGTGTCAGTGTGGAACTGACAGGGCAGAGAATAGTAAATGGGTTCACGTGCCAGTCATGTGGTCCCTACATAGCGTGATCATCACTTGCCGTTGAAATTATTGGTGGTGACGATCTTAGCTGTTTTTGTTGCAACGCCACCAGACATTCCGTACTCCCCCATTAAAACCCATTGTTATATGATCCAGTTCCAGACACTAATTTGGATGATTTCAAATTCTATTACTAAACTTTCTTACTTGTATACATGGATCAAAATTCAAATACATTGCTATCATATCCATGAATCAACTTGTTCTGGACAAACAAGCAGTGGCAATTTCTACGAAACCAAGGCACAAGGAGATGGAGACAACTCAGTACCCCCCCCCCCCCCTAAAAGTGAAAGATCAAGAGTTGTTTAAAGTATGGGGTTGGGGTGCGTGTGCTCATCATAGGGCTTGTCCTCTTGGAGATGGACCGGATATGGAAAGCATGTGATCTTGATAAGAATTTCAGAGGCACATCTCTGCTCTTTCTTCATTTGTGTTGCGTTAATATCTATTAATCTACGACGTGATCTCTTTCAGTTCGATTCAAGGGCACATCCTTTTCGGTCCCACTTCCTCGTGTTCTTTCATTACTGATCTACGAAAGAGATACAGACGGACTATCACATCTTTGAGTTTGGTTTTAAAGTGGTATGTGAGTTATTTTTAGGGTTATTTACGTTTAATTATACTAACATATCACTAATTTTCATTTAATTATACTAACGTTTTGTGCTACTTTTAAAACACACTAACCTTTCGAAAATTAACAAAGTTAACAGTTCCGTCAGATTCTGTTAAGCTTTTGAAGTAAAATGACGAAAATACCTTTGCCTTCTTTCTAAATTTTCCAAATATGCCACTGAACCCTAAAATTATAAATCAGATTTTAGTTTTTTTATTAAGATAACTAATTAAATAACCCTCAAATGAAACCTCCAAACCTAACTCCAACCCTAAATGACACTGTAACCCTAAAACAAACCCTAAACTCATATTTAGATTAGTAATAATTATTATATTTAATGATTCAATTAAAAAAGTCATTTTATTTAACTAAAAAATAAATGAAAATGAAAAAAAAAATCTTTAAGACCGAAATCTTTCCAGCCTCAATTTTTTTTTCTCCGACAACCATCTTCTCCGGTAACCTGTCTCCTCTGGCGATGGCCTCGCCTTCTACCTCCCCCACGACAACCAGACCCTTGGCAGCCCTTACAACTTTTTTGGGTCTCTTCAATTCCTCCCAATTGACCCAGATTTTCTGATGGTGCACTCGTCTTCCCGATTGAACCCTCAACACCCTTCTTCCCGATTGAACGTCGTCGACGAGTGCTAGCTGAGAGTTGCGGTCTCGCAGAAGTTTCTGATGGTGCACCGGAGATCGACGAGTGCTGGCGTGGGTTTGGGAAATCAGGATCCGAGCAATTTCCAGATCTGGGGTTGAACCCTCGACGACGAACTAGATCTGGGGTGGACCTGATCTAGGTAGGTTTTTGTCAAAGGTTGTCGAAGGTCATTAAACTGACGCAGATCTGTTGAATTGGGAGAGATTGACGAGGAGCGGAACTGCATCCCAGATCTGCCGAGTTGGGAGAGATCGACGAGGACGGCGGAGCTGCTTTCCAGATCTGTCGTGTCGAGTTGGGAGAGATCGACGAGGATGACGAAGTTGCTTCTCAGATCTATCGGAGATGACAACGTCGGAACTCGAATCTATCGGAGATGACGACGTCGGAGCTCCTTGATGAACGAGCTGCCAACATCGACGGAGGACCGACCAAGCTCAGATTTTTTTTATACTAAATTTAATTTATAAATATTGAAATCAAATTAAAATAAAATAAAATAAATCTAAAATGATTAAAATAAAACAAAATTTTCTAGAATAAAAAAAATGTATAATAATTTAATTTATCAAATTATTTCTGAAATCAAATTATGTATTTCTTTTTTAATAATTAAAATGAAGAAAATGTCACTTTTTTTGTTTTTTTAAAGAACAAAATCATATTTTAAGAAGAAATTAATCCCAAGGGCATTTTCATCATTTTGAAAAAATGAACAGTAATTTAACAGATTTTGTAATAGATCTGTTAACTTTGTTAATTTTCGAAAGGTTAGTGTGTTTTAAAGGTAGTACAAAACGTTAGTGTAGTTAAGTGAAAATCAGTGATACGTTAGTATAGTTAAACGTAAATAACCCTAAATAAAATAAAGAATCACATTAAATGCACAATTCTACACTAAATTTGATTTGCCAATTATAATTTCTCTTTGGATGACAACCAAATTCCCAAATATTTGTAATTAATGAAAGTTATTTTGTTAGAGAAAAAAAACTGCTGCATATAGTCAGAAAGCGGACGTGTTTTCAGAAAACAATAACAATGATTATAGTTGTGTGCCACGTGGTAGTCATTGTTAATGAATTTTCAATTTTGCCCTTAGTTTTTTTTGAAAGGTGCCCTTAGTTAATAATTAATCACCTTTAAATGGTTGTGAATAAAGTGTGCGTTTATTCCACTAAGAGTCATAGATTTGATTAGAAGAGGGGTTTAGATTAGACCACTCATTTGTATTTTAAGTTTGATTGTATTTGATTTTATGTCATTAGCTCAAAATGTTTTTCAGTAATTTATATGAGCATAACAAATAAAATATAAAACATTTTGTTTGGGATATATATTTTTTTTAGAGATTAAGAGGCTAAAATTTGATTTCTTAGAGTACCTTATTCTCAAGGCCTACCCTGGTTGTCGATATGGACCTCCGTCCAACACTCTGTATGTCACTATTAGTATTTAGTACCAGCCACATTGTCGATCAAAGGTTTCCAAATCTAGTTTTATATGTCGGCCGGAGGAGTATGCGCTTCGAGCTCGCCATTTTGGCAAGGGTACTGAGATTCAAGCTCCGTTTCTTATTGGTGGTGGTACTAGAATTCACCAACAGGTTCACAAGTGTTAAGCGTAAGAGTAAATAAGACTTGTCCAAGAGCTCCATCAGCAGAATTGTACTCCACCTCAAACCTACTCGCTAGTGATTTAGATATGTTATATTATAAGCTTCACATCCACTTAATCCATGCATTTTTATTTTATTTTACAAAACAATGATCTCCAATTCCAAATCAGAAAGTTTCTTTGTTCATCAATTATTTTTTTAATATTTCAGGATTCTAGCAAACCCAAAATCTTCGATACCATAGGAACAGTAACAGATGAATTTGATAGAGATAGTACAATACAATACAATACAATACTTTTGACATAGTTATAATACCGTTTTGGACAGTAATATATAAAAGTAATTTGTAGGATGGAAACTGGATGAAAATTTCAACTAATAGTAGTGAAACGATACATGTTACAAACACTATAGTGAAGTGTAAGTTCTTCTATGACCGATCATGTAGTTAATACGATGAATCATATGAGTAGTCAATTATTTCATTCAAGCAAATGATAATCTCACAAAAAAAAATTATCCGATGATCAAACCACACAAAATTATCATTTCATGATACTTTTACAGTCCAGTAGAACACCAAAGCACTAGAAAAAAGAAACATTCATTTGTTAAAAATAATATCTAAAGATTTAAGTAAATACAAATATAGATATTTAGCAGATGAGGGCATTTGGTCTAGTGGTATGATTCTCGCTTAGGGTGCGAGAGGTCCCGAGTTCAATTCTCGGAATGCCCCTTTCTCTGTTTTCTTATGTCAAATCCCTTTCTGGGCCCATTAAAACCCAAAGAAATAGTTGTGTTGTTGGAGGGCCCATAAAAGCCTGTGGTCAAGATAAATGTAGGGTGTGTGTGGATAGAGATTGCTGATGATAAAATTTAATATTCCATTTTAACCATATATACTGTGACCACAATTGAGTGCAATTACCAAACTGGAAGAACCATATTCATAATATCCACCAAAACAAAATGAAGACTTCGTCAAAAAAAAAAAACCCCGATCTATCAACGGCCCAAGATAAGCGAGGCCCACTCGATAGATCAGGAAAAAGCCTCACCACCTGAACCTATAAATACCTGAAGCCCATAGCTCCACTGCTCCGAACTCGATCATCGTCGACCTCTCCGATCTCCACGTTCTGCAGCAATGGCCGGAAAAGAAGGACCGGTGATCGGAATCGATGTCGGCACCACCTGCTCCTACGTCTGCCAACGACCAGGGTAACCGTACGATGCCGTCTTAGGAGCTGAAATAGTTTGCTCCATGTTGTGATCCTGTTCACACCTTGTTATGTTTGCTCTATCATGGCGACATTGTACTTGAAATAGTTTTCCGTATCTAGTTCAGATTTGAAACTTAGATTGTTATGTCACTTTGTTTTTGTTTCCTTTCCAATTCTTTGCAAGGAATTAGCATATGTACTTAAAGTAATACAAGTAAAATCAAACACAATTAAAAATATCTCTTAAACTGTATATAATATTTCATTCTAAACAAAATGTGAACCATATCATTCACTGATCTATAGGATTCACCATTTAAACTATAATCCCAAATGTTCATGATTTGAGCCACAGTTCAGAGGAAATGAAACTACAATATGTTTTAAGTTCCATTGAAAAAGCTGCTTGCACCAGGGTTTCACTTGCCTTCATACTTCGGTTCAGCCATCACAAAATGGTAAGCAACCACTAGAACAAATATAAAAATGCCAAGAAAATTGGCAAAGAATCCCAGGTCTTGGTCATCAATCATCTGCACAAGCACAAACAAACCATGGTCACAATACGATCACTGTAAATTATCTAGGAGAAATACATATTTTCTTGGTTCGGAAATATTCTAAAATGACAATTAAGTAGGTGTGAGTTGCAACCTCTAAATAAAAGACCAAAACTTAATTAAGAGCCGTGAATCAAACTTATATGCTGGGGAGCGGAGTTTATTCCACTTTGTCTCAGCTGAAATTGACAATGTCATGAAATAAATACAAAATCTATATTCAATTATGTCTCTTTGCATAAGACCTTCGTTGTAGCATACATGAGCATAGTGAACTACAGTTCCTTCTACAAAGAGTTATTATAGATATGATGGTACAGAAAGATTGGCCAGTTGGATTCTCTTTAAGATGAAACATATTGCTATTTGCCACTGTGTAGAGGCCTGAGTTCTACAATAACAACACAGAAAATATTTGTTTAGGCATTTACCAACAAGCTTTCTTTCCCCTGATCAACCCAATCAGGACATCCAATTCATGCACATACCTTTCATTCTGCCATCCTCGTGCACACTGAGGCTCTAGCAAACTCATAGGAGACAGGATACTGCTTGTATCCCAAGTGACCAAATAAGCAAAGGATAAATCACCATCAGTACCAATTTCTTCCTAGCACCACCACAGTTGTGTTAACCACTAAAACTACAAGGCATTATCATGCTGCCAAACTGAAGCAACAAAGTGCACTAAGGTTTAAAACAGACCTAAGACATATACATGGACTAATTGAAGGGACCTGACAACAACAACGACAATAACAATGGATCTATTTCCCAAAGAACATTAGAATTGGTTGCACGAATCCTAAAAAATATTATGTTTGTATTCTCCTGAAGTACTTCATTCTACAGAAGGAAATGTCATTGTTTTTGAGTCATACATTATCATGCCTCTTCATACCACTTCTTTCCATGTTAATTCAGGTCTATCCCTGCAACTTTGAGATTCTCTTACCCGAGTTCTCTCACCTTTCATTCCAGGATCAATGACCTCCCCGAAACCATCTCAAAGAGTTTTCATATGTGAACCTCAATCGAATGCTAGAACCTATCTTAACTCTTGCTAGATCCCTCTTTCGCATCATCAAACGCTCAGCTAAAAAATCTCATCTCTCCCAACACCCAGTCCCATGGACCATAGCTAACCAGTTAAAACTATAAAAAACTAAAATTCAGCCTTAACTCCACAACTTAGCATGAAATCCATTCGCTTATTAGACCTCCCATGCAACATTGCAGAGTTTTCGCAATGGCTAGTGCCATACTCACTCCATCAAACAATTGGACTAACAACACAATTCTCACACAACACCCCAGATTTTCCGATAATCCAAACATAAATAGAAAATAACAAGTAGCTAGAGTTGTCTGATCATGAACGTTGAAAGAGAAATTGCACAATTCTCACACATTTTCACTATGAAGTCAGACAACAGGAGACAAAAATCGCTGGAGTTGTCGGATCACGAACAGAAACAGAAATTGCAGAATTCTCAATTTCTCACACAATATTCCAGATTTTCCACTAATCCAACCAGACATCGGAAAAGAAACCGCTAGGGTTCTTGGATCAGGGAGAATTAAAAGAGGAAATGTAATGGCAGCTACGCTGAGCTCAACGACTCTCGAAATCAAAGATTAAGATACAGCATACAATGAATTTAGAGACATGCCCTTGGCAATTGAATGGAGACGAAGAGGACATACCTTTAGCGTAGCGTGGATCGATGAGAACACCGAAGCAGTCAACTGTTACTGGGAGATCTGGAAATGGAGACGAACGAGCACCAAACTATCTATCTATACAGCAAGCGATGTGAAAACGGACCCCAATCCTAGTGGGCCATTTAGTCCAACAAGTTCGGCCCATTACAGTCAAGCTAGCCCATCATATTCATATCCAAGTCAACCAGATGTCAAAACATGGTTTTCATTTACATTTGTTTTTACATCAATCGTATACGTAAAAAAAAAAAAAAGACATTTGAGTTGAGCAAGATCGCTTGAAGAATAACTCAAAGAACACATGTCCATTTTTAACTCAAACGTGATAGTAATTAGACTCTGAATCCGAGTCAAACACAATTGACTAATTTATGGAGTGAGATCATTTTGAAACCACTAAGCTTCTGCAACAGCCTTAGCTTTAGGTGCTTTCTTCTGTTTCTTGGCCTTCTTAGGAGCTTCTTTTCCCTTTCCCTCTTCTTCTTCTTGTGTTGGGAGCTCAATTCTTGCAAAGATTGGTTTAGGCTCAGCCATCACTTGACCACCCTTCAGCCCACCCCACTTGGTCTCCCTCTGCAAATACAAACACATTGATTGAGATCACCATAACCTACAAAGCTCTACTCTTGTTGAGCGTGCAAAAGAGATAGATACCCATGTCACAGAATCAAACTCATCTCTCGAGTAACCAAGTTGTTCGAATATGCTCAAACTTAATCTTGGTGTGACTGGGGATAGCGCCACTGCTATGATTCTCATTGTTTCCAGTATAATCACAAGATCCTGCCCCAAAACCGAATAGGAAAAGGCATCAAATGATCAAAGCAAAGCTTGAAATGGATTTACAAGATCACCTATATTGTTCTTCTTGTGTATATGATGAAGATGACCACAATAACTGGATGTGTATGACAAACCTTTGCCGCAGCTTCGGAATCAGAACCCCCTTTCTTGAAAAGAGACCATGGAGCACGCCCATCCATGTACAGATTCCCAGCATTGCCAATCTCTAGAACGGCTTCGCAAGCTGACGATAGTGAAAGGTTTTCATAATGAACTCGAGCCTTCTCAACCTAAGTAAAGAAAGAAAGAAAATGTTACTCCACTTCTTAAGGGGAATCCCCAGCTATTCACTTTTTGCAACTTGTGGTCCTCTTTGACAATTGCAAAAAAAATGCCCCAAACTTGTCTTTTTTGTATCAATTTGTTTCAAAATGATAATTTTACACTTGAAAATTTAAATTTAAAAAATAATTAATAAAAAAATATAATTTTTCATATCCCTACAAAGAGAGAAATTTAAGGGATTTGAAATTTTGGATTTTTTTTGTTTTGCTTTTACTTGGTAAATTTAAATTTTCGAGAGTAAAATCGTCATTTTGAACAAAGTGCAACAAAAAGACAAGTTCAGCAAGCTTTTTTGAAATTGTCGAAGAAGAGGGTTACAAGTTGCAAAAAGTGAATACCTCAAGGTACTTTTTTGCAATTATCCCTTTTTGTTATTTGCTAGAAGTAGAATAGGGAACTTATTTTGGGATAGAGGAGATATACCACTAAAGATAGAAGGTTTACATATCGTATATATACACGGAGCTTACCAACTTATCAACAGTTTCCTTGAAGCCGGTGCCTTCAACAGCTATACCGGAATCAACCACCAAAGTCGACTGGCAGTTCTTTTTAAGAAGCCCGAGAGTGCGGTTAAGAAGATTTCCTGTATATGGCAAATGATGGTCAGTTATGGTTCAGATTTTTTTTTTAATAGATTAATGATAATATTTTCGGATTAGAAATACCTATTGTATTGGCGAGATGTGCATTGAGGATATTTATGAAACGTTCTTCTGAATAATCACCATCATTACCGAATTCAACCTCCCGGAGGAAGAAGTATCTCACTGCATCAGAGCCAAAATTCTGAACCAGTTCATTTGGTTCGAGTGTGTTCCCTAGAGATTTCCCCATCTTCAACCCATCCTATATTTTTCAAAATAAAAAGCATAGCTGCATGAAATGAATTGTGTATATAAGATGGTAACATCAACAGACTCTTGTTCAGTTTGACAAGTTCGATAAATTCAAGTACGATAAAAGTCATCATGTTCAAGAGGAATAATAACTTCATGTGCTAGTAGCATTTTTTTCAGTGTAAGAGAATAGAAACATTTTTTTTCCAGTTTATTTGACCAAAAATGAAGGAAAAAAAAGACAATTTTTTTTTGTTGCAGGGGGCCCCCAAATAGTTCAGGTTGCGCCCTCCCTACTTCATAGGAAAGCCTAACGGTCTAACCAGAAATGTACTTGATATGTATCCTGGTTATAGCATCAAATTTCCATTTAGCTTGACTGGATTAAGCAAATATGCACCTGGAAGATGTTGTGGGGCTCACCCATCTCAATGGATAACAAAACTTACAGAGCATATGCATCTTGGTGAATTATATACAGCCCAAGAAAACAAGAAATTCTTGATTTCTAGTACACAATATGGGTTTCGGTAAGAACTGCACAGCAACGATGATAGAACCCAAAAAGACGGTTTGCAAATCAAATACCAAGGCTACACTAGGAAACTTTAGAAAATGAAGTACATTGTTTAAGCTAATTAAGGAATTTATATGTTATCTGCTGAGTTTAAATACCTTTGTCAAGAATCCGTGGCCAAAGACTTTCTTCGGAAGGCTTAATCCGGCAGACATTAGCATTGCTGGCCAGTAAACAGCGTGGAAGCGCAAAATATCCTACAGTTTTTTTAAAAAAACAAAACATTAGGTACCAAAATCTACTTAAAGCTGTAGAATGATGTCAAAGTTGGCCATACCTTGCCAATCAAGTGCAGCGAAGCCGGCCAACCAAATGATACAGCATTTTGTAAATTAAGTTGCTCTGTGTCCTTCGATAGTGCTGATATATAACTGCTTACAGAATAAAAGTAAATATACTTCGCATGACATGTACACTAAAAAATTTAGTGGTAAATTTATAGCAACTAGCAAAAATGTGACCCATAAAAATTCAAATGATAGAAACATTGTTATCTGCATAACTCATGAGCTTGAGATATATGTATCTTGAATTATGTAAGAGAGAACTTTACCCTAGTAAGGCATCAAACCATACATATATAGTTTGCTTGTGGTCATTTGGAACTGGAATGCCCCAGTCTACTGCTGCTCGAGATATGGAAAAATCTTTAAGACCACTTTTGATAAAACTTTGGACCTGGGAAAAGTTATAGCTCAAGTCAAAAGATAAATCCTTACAGCAAAACTAAAAGCAGTGCTCACAAGGTTCAAATTTATAAGTTCAAAAAGAGATGTCAAATGCCACATATGATATCCGCATTCCAGATCATCAAATATAAATTGTATATGCGAGTCTATTATTTCCCTGAAATGTACGGTCTTCCTGCATGCATACTTTGCCAACGGAAATGAATTTTGAAACGAGCCTCAGAAAATTACAAATGCAAAGCGAGCTGATAGTAATGCCACTGACTAACTTTGGACATTCAGCAGAAGATATTCAAAGTCATAACCCTTGTTTTGAATAGCATTATACACAGATAACCACAGAGAGCTTAACCTTTCATAAGCATGTTAGCAAGACTCAATTCAGAATTAGTCTTCACATTGCATCAATAATGCAAAATAAAAGCTAAAAAAATGATGTAAATTCTCTCACCTCATTTAAACGATACGAAGGTTGGACAAGTTCTGGATTCTGCACCAATATTTCTTCCAACGCATTTTGATATTTTGACAGTGCAAAGAAATAGTTATCCTCTTTCCGTGAAATGCAAGGCTTTAGGTGCATAGGGCAACAGTTGTTCTCAAGCAATTCTTTCTCATCCTGAACGATAACAAATTACAAAACTTAAGTAAGCATCAATAAGCTGAATTAAGACGAGATACCAACATTTCCTAAATAATAGTGAAAAAACAAACAATGATTCACTCAAGAACAAACAACAATAACAGTTATCAAGCTGAAAACTTATACATCTAAAGCTGTCTTTGAAATACAAGGTAGAACCAACCTTATACTCCTCACAGTTTACACAGTAAAGCCCCTCATAGTCAGTTCGGTATATGTCACCATTTGCAAGAACCCTCGAGTAAAATTCCTTAACAATAGCCTCATGCTTGGGATCAGTTGTTCGAATGAACTTGTCATAAGAAATGTCTAACTGCAAACAACAAATAGTAAAATATAAACTCTAAATAGTTGAATAAGTGATAAGTTGGAAGTTGGAGAAATAAACTAAATATCTAAGAGAGTAAAGGTTACGTCTTTCCAAAGTGTTCGGTAAGCTTGCGAAATAAGGTCACAATGTTCTTTTGGACTGGAACCAGTGGCGGCGGCAGCGGCAGCTATCTTTTCACCATGCTCATCAGTCCCCGTGATGAAAATAACATTCTTTCCAAGAAGCCTCTGACAGTAAAAAGTGGAAGACAAAATAAGAACATTTCAGAACTATGTGTCCTGCAGCTGCAATGCAATGGTATACAGTGATCTCAGTCCTGGGAACCAATTTTGCTTAGCCATTTGGTCCATATGTCCATGTACATATAGAGAGCAATTCAATAGTGATCAAATGACTGCTGTCAAATAATTCCTTAAATACATTTCAGCTTAATTCTACCGGTAAGCGATTGCAAATTCGATTATTACAATCAATTCAATCAAAAGAATAAGGAACTGCACTTGTGTACACAAAATTAATCTTATGACCCAGTTGGGAAAACTCAAAACAAGTTAAATTTCAAACAAGCACGAGCATCAACAAGTAGCTACTGAAACAGAAAGAGAAAAGTAAAAGGCTTTACTCTCTATAACGATTATAGGCAATTGTTAATTTTGAAGAGTTTATTTCCATATACTTTCACGGGTTTTCTCAGCAATCAAATAGGGGGTTAAGGTTGCACCGAACCACATCATAAAATGAAAAGAAAACTTGGGGCAACTCGAAACTGAAACCTTACCTGAAATCGGGCAATGGCGTCAGCAGCAATGGTGGTATAAGCACTGCCCATGTGAGGAGGGGCATTGACATAATAAAGCGGAGTCGTGAGGAC
>JAYMSW010000703.1:0-20132 GCA_036897725.1 Erodium texanum | reverse complement strand
TGCATGGAACAAGTAGAAGTGTCGACACAATATGACAACATTGTACTTCGTTTACCCACAAAATGTGCCACAGATGGCCGAGTTGCAAGTTGATGCTTTAGTAACCAATTTCTCGAATCAAATATAAATATTCAATTCAAACTTGATATAATGTCGAATTTGAACTCAAAGGAAGAATCTCTATAATTTCTAAGAGCAAAAGCGAAGAACAGCAAATGTACAAAGTTTTTTTTTTTGTACAAGGATGGGATTCAGGACGAGCTAGGTATTTGGAACATTCTTCATAATTAGAAAGATAAATTAAGATACAAACACTGAAAAAAGTCAATTGTTTAAAGGAGGATAGGTTCAGGCCTCTCCCATCTGGTCCGACGCATATAAGAACTGGAAAAGGTCACACATTTGTTGACTGCATAATAGTTTAAAGACCAATGTCACAGGGAAAGAAGACCCGTTAGACATAGCAGCACACTAACCCATTGCATACTTCTGGGTCCAGCTCCTTGCAGTAGACTCGTATTTGCTCCTGTCAGTCTTGTACATGTGGGCAATCTCCGGCACCAAAGGATCATCAGGATTTGGGTCCGTCAACAGTGAACAGATAGAAAGCAAAACCTGGAAAATAAATATATAAGAAACCCATTTTTGCAAATCAACGACTCACATGAGACTGGAATTATAGAAGGCTGACCTTGGAAATAGTAAGTGCAGGGCTCCATTGCTCCTTCAAAATGTCAAGGCAAATGCTACCATTACTGTTGATATTAGGGTGAAAGACCTTTGTTCTGAAAGCAACCTGCAAAAGCCACCCAATTTGAGAGTTAAGTAATTACACTAAGTTATACACCTAGACAATAAAATATATATTTTTCATTTGAAAGAAATCATACAACAACCATATAGAACATCATCATTCAGAATATTGTTCTAAAAAGGTAGGTGGTGAACTTCTTTAACCATTTACTAAATAAAAACTGCCCAACAACATGAAACATGACATTCCATCCAAACCACGGTTGAAGAAAATGATTGATCAACTACAAGCCACAAGGCAGCAGTTGTCTGGTGACGACATGAGATATTTTGAAAAACGTTTAGAAGTTGGATTGTAGTATTGTTGTAATATTTTGACTATAGAGATCAATTAGGCTTGACAAACTGATTTAGGTAGGCTTAGTGCATATGTTGAAGTGATAAAAAAAGACAATTCATGCAAACAAAATCCAGCCATATAATCATTTGATGACACCAAAAATGAAATATTCATAATCCCAAAATTATGGTATTAATGAAGGACTGGATTTATAAAAGTATATAAATGTTGAATTTAATGTATTAGAGTCGATCAGGTACCTTTGGTGGTTTAAAAGGATAATCCGGAGGAAAATGGATGGTAACAAGAAACAGTCCTCCAGCATACGGACTGTCAGGAGGACCCATTATGGTTGCTTGCCAATGAAACATGTCTTCAGCAACCGGGCCTGAAGGTAAATCAACCAAAGAGATAACATCAAAAACTGCTTGATGATTATGTAGTTTACTTGTACGAGGAAAAAAAACAACATAAAGCCCCGTCACTAAATGCTAGGAGAAGGAAAAAGTTTAGAACCCTTGTGAGTTGTGATGGGAAAAAAAATCAGAACTAATTAAGAATTAGACCCGACTTCAAAAAAAAAAAAATATAGGCCCTGTAGATTTTTAGTTGAAAGTGCAAGTCAATATTGAATGGTAAAAACCACTAAGATCATAAAATCTAGCTTCATTGACAAACTTAAAGGATCAAGCAAAACAAATTTGACCATGCAATCATTACATAGTTCATATGCAGCTGAATTCAATAATCATGAAGTAATAATCCACTGAACTTAATATGTAGTTTGTACAACTTAAGCATAAAATGAAAATTTAGAGTGATTAACATATCATGTAGACGTTATTACCTCCCATCTCGACACCTATATACCTATTAACCCCCTCCAAATATATCAGCTCTTAACAAAAAGAATTGCACTTGCTAGAGTAGCATAGTTAATCAGAAATCAGAAGTAAAACATGAATTAGTTTATCATAATTGTGTCAAGCAGACTTCATTTGGTCAGAATTCATAAGGTCCAAAGACAATTAGTTTAAAACATCAATTTTAAATAGCAGGACTGATTCAAACATGTGCATTAATTATTCGGATACTATGTTCAAGTGAGCCAGCGTGATGATATAATTCTCTGGATAATAGATGATCTAACAAAGAGTTACAAGTCCCCGTCAAGATAGGTCTGATTATTCCTCTACAAAATATTGTAATCCACTCAAAAGATACGAGTTTCACTTTCAGTTGAGGAGCCAAAGATAATCCATCTAATTACACATCTCATGGCGGATTTTGAGATTGACATATCTATTTTGATTTTCAGTAAAATCTCTACACCGCAGGTCACATCCAGAATATCCTAGAGATTCTATCAAGCCGCAATCAGATATATCCATAGCATATTGACAGATCCTCAACTCTCATCTTTAATCTAATACAAAATATCCTCAAAACCCTATAGCTAAACAATCAATCCTGTAACAAATCTCGAAAATCACCAGCTCATCCTTACACCGAGATCGAATTTATTACCAAAACAACCCGAGTAGACCAGTTCACAACCAATAATTGCACGAAACACAAAAACCAAATAGAAAACCTCATAGAAGCAACAATCGTCTGATCAGCGAAAAATACATATGAATCTGAAGAAATTAACACACAGAGAAGAGCGAGAGAGAGGCAGGACCTGCGCTGCAAGAGGTAGGAGGATCCTTCTGGAGATCCTTGAGCTCCTTCAAGATCCGCTTCGACGCCATCGTCAAAAAACCTAATCAGCAATCCAGATCTTCTCAAATCTCAATGTTCAAAACACAAAATTACAGAAGAAAAAAAAACGAAACTAAGCAATCGGAGAGATAGAGAGATTGAAGCGCGTACCTGCCGAGAGATCCTCCTAATGATTATTTATTTATTTATTTCGCTTTCGGAAACTATTTTTTTTAAATAACAAAGTTTTAAGTTTTTTTACGAAATCAATCAATGAAATAAGGAGAGAGGTGGGGTGTGCGTACTCTTCTCTCCCTCTCCTACTCCGATTCGCGCCTCCTCTGTATTTATGTGGGCCCCGATTATTTTTCCTATTTTTATTATTAGTTTTTATTTTTTTGGAGTAAACGGAAGCGGTTTTACCGGTTAACCAACCCTGTAGTCTCCGAACACTTGGTTAACCGTTCACCCGTGTTTCTACTTTTACCGGCGTCTTCGTTCGGACACAGTGTTTCACACTCTTTTTTTGGGGCTGTCCTAATGTTAGCTTTAAATCATTCAAGTTTCAGAAAAATATACTTCAAATTTGATATTATATATTCCATTAAAGTAGATGAACTTTTTTTTACTATATATCAAACACATGATGATTAATTTTTTATGTCAGCTATGGGAGGATCTCTCAATTAAGAACTAATGTACTGTTAGAAATTCTATTAACAAATTAGTTAATTACTGATTTTTTTTATATAAAATGATGAAATTCTCCTCGTTTTTAACCTTGTCCCTCAAACCTTAAATCAAAAGCATAAACTCTCTCATTTGAACCCTAACCTAAATCAAACTCATAAACCCTCCCAGATCAAACCCTAAACCGTCATATTTGACCCATAACCCTTAAATTTTAACTTTTACCCTAAATTCAATCCCTACCCTTAAACATAGAAAACCAAGAGTGTTACTCCTTAAGATTTTGTCCTTCATTTTTACATTAATTCATCAAAAATGCATAATCTTTTACCTAATTCCCAAAACCACTCGTCTTCCTCATCCGTCATTCACAACCATATCTACCCTTGCGTTCATCGAGTCCATTCAGGCCGAGTCGTGCCCAAGCCAAGACAGGACAAAAACCCGCAGTGTAGCTCCAGATCTACCTAGTTGACGTCACTCTCGGTGTCCAGACCTATGAGGGTCAACATGTTAGAAGACACTAAGGATGCACTAGAGTTTGCTAATGGCACAATAACATCAATGACATTGGACATGTAGGAATGTTTGGGGGCCCTACGAAGATCATGGTCCATGTGGAGTTTTGTGGAGATCCGGAGTTCAACTGGCCCTATCGAGGAGCTTCTGAGTCGAGGAGTTATTGTGCTCGGGCTCTACAATCAATAACCTCATGATCGGGGTGTTTGTAAAAATGAGTAGGGAGGCTTCAAGCAGGACTGATATCGACAACGACAAGAACAACCTCTCTGGGTGGTTGTGAGGATGCACCTACAAATCGTGTCTCCATAGAGAGAAACTCAGAGACAACAGTACGAAAGGCTAGAAATGGATCCCAATGAAATAAGGTGCTACGAACAACTTCAAATTCAAGATGAAGGGTCATAAGAAACTGGAATACCTTGTATTTGTTATGTGAGTATCATAGTTAGTTACTGCTTCAAAAGTCTCCTATATCGGGTCAGAGACATCAAGTTGGTCCCAAAGAGCCTGCATCTGAGACCAAAAGTAGGAGATCGACTGTCTTGGATCTTGTTTCATCTGATGATAATGGTCATAGAGTTGAGATTAATGAGAGACATCAATTGTGGAGTAGAGGTCGGCCAGACAGTCAAATACTTCCTTTGCGGTGTTGAACCAGTCAAAGTTTTCCTTGATAGAGGGAGCACAAGTGTTTCAAAACCCATAATGATTTGATGGTTCTTGTTGTCCCAAAGTTCAAGTTGCTCATTGAACTTTTTCGTTTTCTCAATAGATTCCTTGACTGGTGAAGAAACATCGCCAGTGACATAGCACCAAAGGAGCGATCGCGAAGGAAACTTAACATGTCCTTGACCTAGGACATGTAATTGTGACCATCAAAGTGGACGCTAATAGGTTTGGAAACATTTGATTTCTTTATGAGAATATACCTGAAAAGAGTAACACTGGAAATAATTTAGTTTTTTTTTTTCTCTTTTTTTGGAACGATAAATTTGGTCAACAGTATGATGGACCAGGTCAACAGAACGGTCCAGGTCGGGTCAATGGGTCGTGTGGATTGGGTCAATGAGTTAGCACGTGTTGTGCACACGCGGATCAGGTAGGGCGTGTGAGGCATGTCAGTGTGCGTTGCAGATTGGAGCACGTGGGTGAGCAATTGTGTTGCACGCGCCTACGTATGTTCTTCTTAGCTCACCATATCTACTGCGTTTTCATCGCGATTTCACTGAACATGCTCTGTGCGTGGCCAGGAAAAAGCAGAGGAGTAGAAATGGAGGACCACGGGATCACGGTTGCGGTGTGTGGAAGCGGCGGAGGGAAGGCGGCAATGTTGGTTTCCCGACAATGGAACCAAGGAACAATGGCGACTGTGGGCAGCGATGGCGGCGACTGTAGAGCGACAACAATGATTGTAACAAAAGCGATTTCAAGGAGCGTGAGCTCTGATACGATAATAACAATATAAGTTGTATATTGTATTGATGAATATAATAGTACATGAACCCCTATATTTATAGTATTAGGATTACATTCGGTAAAAAAAAAACCTAACGGACTTGATCATATATATAGAGTATACTTTAACAAATCCGTAAAAGAATTACATGATTTATATATTGTGTTTGAAGAATATGTATGTGGTCTGACCGTTTATGTGATTTTGACACCGATCCTGTACATAATTTCTATTATGATGAATTGTCCTAACTTGTTTTGGGGGATAGTTCCATCTTTTTGCTCCCTTTGTTTAGGTGAAAGCGAGATCATGGGAGGTCCAAGATTGAAGATGAAGTTCATAGACAACAAGAACTGAGGGTATCAATTTTCCATAGAAGAAGAAAGAATCTCTTGAAGAAGGCTTCGAGGCTTGCACTCTGTCCGGCTTCCAGCTCTGCATCATCATATAACTTTCCGACAATGCCCCTAGCACCCTCGAGGTCTGGATCGATACCCCGGCTCCTAATCAAAAATTTCAATAATGCCACTCGGAACAGGTATTTGAGTCTCATCCCATGAAAACAGAACCAATACTGTAAATGGAATTGCTGAAGATCATTTGCTTCGATCACAATCCACAAAACAGTTTCAGTGAAGTAAACAGCACAGAACAAAGAAAAGTGAACAAGCAATCTTATTGACTTTTGATCACAATCCATATACAATTCCAGTTTCAATGAAAACTACAGATACAATGGAGGACGAAACATAACAACAACAAAAATCTGAACCTGCAATGCAATTACATGCACCAGACTGTAATAGATTGCTTGAGCTCTTATTAACCTTTTTTCTCTGAGCAGCAAGCACAAATTAAGGAGACACGAAAATGACTTCACTATCAGCACAAAAAAACAGCTGTTCTGTAGTATACTACTTGGCACACAAAAATCACAATCTTCGAAAAAGTGTGAAGTGTCACACTTAACTTGGAGGAATTATTGAGAGTTCCAGTCGACCCGTCCATTCCTCTCCCGGCTTCAATGTGATCGGTTTCTCGATTGCAGCTGCGTCTACACAGAGCATCTGCCTGTACTCTTCGTCCCCAAAATCTACTATGGTTTTTGACTTCTTATCCCATGGATTCCACACCACTGCACAGAACAAATGGAGCTCATGAGTGGATTAGAAGCTACTGTAGTAACTAAACTCGTCGTTAAGATCAACGAAGAGTCATATAATCATGTGCATGTATTATACAGGGATAATTGCAAAAAAGAAACATGTGTTACTCACTTTTTGCGAATCATATCCCTCCTCTTTGATAACAACAAAAAATGCCCTGAAGTTGCCTTTTTGTATCTATTTGTTTCAAAATGACGATTTGACCCTTGAAAATTTAAAATTTTAAGCAAAAAAAATTCCACAATTCGATTATATTAGCAAAGTTATATAATCAATAATTTTGATTGCACACTCTTAAAGGGAGATGAAAATTCTAGATTTTTTTTTGTTTTGTTAGGTAGAATTGTTAAAATTTAAAATTTTAAGGGCAAAATCATCATTTTGAAACAAAATTGATACAAAATGCAACAAAAAGACAAGTTCGGAGCACATTTTTGCCATTATAAAAAAAAGAGATACAATTTGCAAAAAGTGAATACCGTGGGATACTTTTTTTTGCAAGTATCCCTATTATAAACATCAAGTCACCAACTCATACCAGCATTTTTTTTTTTTATCAGAAACAATAATTTATATCTGTATACGCGGCACACGTTTAGCGTATAAAAGTAGGTGTTCATTTAGGTTTCACCAACTGATTCGGTAAGAAAGCTTACCGACATCTGGAAGTCCTTCCTTTCGTATATAAAATGTCCGCTTCAGCTCGTGGTCAAAAACAGCAACCACACTGGAAGAACCCACATACACTCGATCAACCTGCGAATTCGATCATACCAGTGATAACAGATTTCCACAAGCAGTACTATGAAATTTCCCTGTAGTATCCTGTAGACTAGTCTTACCTCAGATTCAAATGTTAAGGCATCGCCTTGTTCTGTGAAGCGTTCTTTCTGGCATAGGTTGTCAAGATAGTCAAGAGTCTCCAAACCCTCCACCCTCACTTCACTGTCCATACAATTTATTTATTTCCACATCAGTACAGAACACAGACAAAATGTGAAAATCCAAACTTCTTATTTCTTCAGATTCGAAACGTCGTTACCTGATATCAGAAATGGAGAAATATGTATGGTACGCAAATGAGAAACTGAACGGCTTGCAATTGATGTTCCTGATGCGCGATATCATCACTAGATTTCCTTCCCCTGACAAAGACACCCGGAGACGGAACTCGAAACTGCAAAAATAGGAAGTCAACATAAATTTCGGGTATGAGTTGACTTTTGTAGAGATCAAAGGTATAAGAATGATTCAATATTAGATTGGTCAATGCCCATCAACACCTTCTAAGTTGAACCATGTATACCTGTGAGGCCAGATCTTGAGATCTTCTTCAGACGGTTTGAGCAGCAAGTCAACATAGGACTTCTCGATGGAATCATTCAGAGGCAGCGGAGGGGCATTATCATCAATAGCCCAAATCCTGTTCCTTGCAAACCCGTGTTGCTCCAGAGATCCACAGTTCCCAAACTTACATAAGGAGGTAAACCCGTCAGTCAAGCATAAACAAGACTAATTAGTATCAAAACTAGCTGATTACGATATAGCCATTGAGGTCATACCTGTGGAAAACAAATTGGGATCCCTCCTCTGACTGCGCTCGGTGGCTTGAAGATTGCCTAGACCCAAAGAACCCAAGAAGAGAAAAAGTCAAATCTTATTTATCGCAACTGAAGATCTAATTCAAGTGTAGAAATGCGGGTTCAGAAAAGTTGTTCACCTTATTACTAGTGAATAGCAATTCCTCACCCCACTCGGTCCTCCAAGAAAGAACCTGGCCTCCATGTAAGCTTACCTGCAAAAGGAGACAAGACACAAAAGGACATTAAAGATGGGACATCATAAGATTATTATGCTTTAGATCCAAAACCATCTTAATGGACACAATGCTCATGGACCTCTCAAGATCATAAATTCATGTGCAAACACATTATGAAATGAAAATTTCTATGAACATTATGAATGTTGTCATTGAACTAGATTCATAAAGCTTGCCTAAAGCTGATACCGAGTTAAGAAAGGAGATAAATGCTAATACTAAATTACTAACCTTTGCTGAAGCTCCTCTGGCACTCAAAAGCACGACTTGTTCGATTCCATTACCATCTATGACTACTTCGGGCGCTCCTCTCTGGTCACAGACTTCCCCAGAATGATGACTCATATTATCGAAGAAACAACCGAAAAATATAAATACGAATCGAAGAAGAAAGTAGACCTCTTTCACTCTCCCTGAACCCAAATAACGCACAGACAAGTTTTTGGAAAGGAACAGGAATTTCCTCAAATACTAGGAAACAAACACCTGAGCAAATAAGCCCAGGAGGTCTCTGAAGCAGTTGAGAGTCTGCAAGTTTCTTGTGACAACAGCTAATTTCCCATGAAAAGAAAATCTCAACCACCAATTTAACTACCTAGTTGTGTACCGTCAACCTCAAAATCTAATGACAAATTCAAATCTCCCCAAACCCAAATCACATATAGATTCAAAGTAAGCACAGAAGAAATGAAACAATCTGAAACTCCTCAAAACAATCTAACCACCAATTTAGCCCACCTAGTTGTGTTTCTTCACCTCAAAACCTGCTGACAAGTTGAGATCTCATCAAACCCATATCAGATTCAATAGGTAAAAATTATAAAATGAAACAATCTGAAACACCACAAAATTACCCAACAAACAAAATCAGGTCTTACTCAATAAAAGTGAGAAAAAACACTATTCTTGACCCGTAAGTGTACCTAAAATTCAAAGAACCCGCATGAAAAAAACAGAAAAAATGCTCAATTTGAGACCTAAGTGTTACAAACTGTCCCCCAGATTGGATACCCAAATGTCAGTTTCCAACAAATTAAGCACATTTATCAAGGCTCCTGTTTGGCAAGAGTGAAAAAAGGCAAATTGCCAAACGAGACCAAGTGGGGGAGGGTCAAAATTGAAGAAAGTAACACGTTTTCGGAGAAAAATATGAACTTAAGGGTGAGATTCAGATACTGGAAATGAAGGAGAAGAAGCGTGGGGAGATCATAATCCCCAGATGCATCAAGTTACAGGATTATATTAAAAAAAAAAACGAATAAACAGTTGTCACTTGTTTATAAATTTATTGAAAAAGCCCATAAAAAATTGAGCTAAAAGCCATGAGTTCGAGTTCTCTTACGGTGGCAAAGCGAAGCCACGGCTGCTGATGTGGACCCTAGTCTGAACATGACACCATGAGTACCTGAATTAACGAACCAGCCAAATTTTCTCGAGAAAATTCAAAGTTTTTGTCCCGGAAAAGAAAATGGACGCCTAATCCACAACTGTGTTCTCTTAGTCACCAATATACGCTTTTTGTTATCTAACCAAACTGTGAAACAACATTGAATCAAGTCAAATCTCATCCTCATTTTTCTTCTCTTTTTCTTCATGATAATGAAGCATTTTCTGGAAAAATAAGTATAAGAGAAAGGGTATTGTAGCATTGTGAATTAGCCGGTCCCGTTGGCCTCCAATCATGGCCAATGAAGCACCGGCGTATTTTATTTTGTTAAATGGTTGTGTTAATTTTGTGATACATTTGTTAAAATTTCGGTAGTCTCTAGACACTTGAAATTGAATAATATACAAACTAAAAATGAAGGAATTACAGCCATTCCTAGTTGATGTCGACCATTTGCTTATAGACTTTTTTCTCCTCGTAACATTTCAATTGATATTGGTTCATTAACAAGATGTTTTTGTTGTACTATTTTATATTCCTACCAAACAACTTCAGCTTCTCGGACTCGAAAGCTTTTTTCGCAGTCCTCCTTATGTGGTTGACGTTTGAACTTCCTTCTCTTGTACATTCAACTTGGCATCGGCTCGAATTTGCTCAGTTCCCAAAATATCGTCGACACAAGTTTTCGAAAGCATTGAGAAATTCTCGATGGTCTCGTTGAGCCTCGATATGTCAACTCCTTCCGCGACCTTCCATTTATCTCTCTTGGATGTTTTTTTCCTCGAGGACGTTGAGGCGGTGGAGACACGTCTTTGTCGGCATTGATGAGGTTGTCACAATCGACACCTTGTGAGGAGGTGTACGATCCATCTTTACTCATCTTCGTTCTCTTGCTCGAGCATGAAGACATGTCTTGGACTACTCATTTTTGGTAGGTTCCTCACCTTAAGTCACCAATGCTTCCATTGGAATGATACAGTGTGTTTGCGGTTGTACTCTGTCTCAACCTCTTTCATGATTTGGTCACCTGACATACCGTTCCCATGTTGCATATTTTTCTGATGGTATATGTTGTTGAAATCGTTGATCTTTGGTATCGTCTTTTGCTAATGATTCTTGCATTGCTTGGTCTTCAATGTTGGACCACTTTTTTTCAAGGAGTTGTAGTCAGCCACAGTTTGTCCCTAATGCTTCTCCCTTTTCTCGTAGCTTCCATGGTTTGCGTCGCAAAAGTTGCGAGTTCAGGTGTCCACCAAGTTTTCTACATCAACATTCCACAGTGAGAAGTCTTAAAGGATTTGTCTTCGTCCTCATCAAGCATCGCAGTTTCCATAAACAAAGTCCTACCGGATGGGGTCGAGAAGTCTTCGAGGATTCATGTTTGTCCTCATCAAAATGTCGGACACGGATTCGTGCATGGGCATCTAGGGGTCGTATGGAAATTGCATACCTATTAGATTGAGTTGTTGGTTGACCCATTGTTGTTGCATGTATTGCCACATGTCGGGACTCATTCAAAACTATGGGTTGCGAGATGTTGGAGAGGATTGAGAGGACATGTCCGTTAAGTTTAAGGCGGAGTGTTGATAGATTGTATATTATTACTGTTGTTGGAAATCATGATATAAAAAAAGATAGGGGGAAATAGGATGAATCGTAGGAATTAAAGAAGAATAAGAAGTTGGAGATAATTATATAAGTAGTGTGAAAGTGTTTGGAATAGTGTGAGGTATTTATAGAAGAGGAATAAATTTTTGATTTTCTTACAAAAATTCAATTAAAAAACTGCCGATGGTTGTTGGAAAGAGTCGCTGTAATGATTCTTTTCTTTAGCTATGTGTCGTAATACTACTAGTACAAAAATCTTTCTTGTAACGTTTGAAGTAGACTTCATAATTAAAATCGACACAATTTTTGAAGTAGATTTAATAGATAGGATCAACACAACTTTTATTTCAACATATTTTCTTTATCTAAACGCCTATAGTTGAAGTAACACTCGATTTCTTAGAGGGTAATACAACTTGTTGTCCTACCTCTAAATGATGTATAAATATCTCTTACAATTTTTGTTGTAAATTAGATATTATTAATACCTAAAAAAGTAAAAATCCATGTAAATCCACCGGAACCACAGACCCATACCTTTCTATACGGAATTGGGGCATGAGGGACCCAGAAACGGTCGACATATTTATTTATTTTTAAAAATCATTCATTTTGTTGGATAAAAAATATCATTTTAAAATTGGTTTGTTTATAATTTTTTTTTGTATCTAACAGGCAGGTACTCAAGTTGGGCCCAACACACGAAGGTGGTGTTTAAAGTCCCAAATGGGCCTGCCAAATCCATTAATATATTTACTATTGTTGATCTCGCGGTCCATGTCGAACCAGCTCTACTAGCATTTTATGGTGGATATAAAATTATATTGCAATTTTGGGCATTTTAGGTGGTTTCCTGGAAACTTCCATTATGTTTCAAAAAAAGAAAGAAAAGAAACTTCCATTAAAATATTTAAGAATATCCTTGCTATCTCACATTATGCTTTGAGAAGGAAGAAGTAATTTTAAGTTTTACAAAACTCTGAAGTTAAACGCAGAGAACTTGTCTTCAGTCCATCTAAAATAATTACCAGTATATATTTATGGTCTAACTAAAAATCACGAGAAAGAGTGATGGTAAACCCGAAAGTTGAAGGGCGCTATTGTTATTTAAGAGAAATCAAGGGAGATTTTGGTAATATAAATAAAAATACATGTGAGAAAAAGGGAAAATAATGGGGAAGAAAACAAACGACTCGTGATCGTAAATACACTGATGGGATATATACAAATAAATAAAAGACGCTGCTCCATCAAGCCAAGCCCGAATCGCTTGCTGCTGCAATAGTTGGCTTCTGTTTGTTTCGGAGGAAAATCGCAAATCCGAGATCCGCGAAAATGAACGATGCTGATGTCTCCAAGCAAATCCAGCAGATGGTGAGATTCATCCGCCAGGAAGCGGAAGAGAAGGCCAACGAGATCTCCGTTTCCGCCGAAGAAGTGAGTAACCCAATCAGTCTCGATTTCGATTTTTTTGAAAATTCTGGATCGATTCAGTGGAATATCGTGATCTATGAACCATGAGTTGATTGTGGCGTTTTCATTTCTGTCAGGAATTCAACATCGAGAAGCTTCAGCTGGTCGAAGCGGAGAAGAAGAAGATCAGGCAGGAGTACGAGCGGAAACAGAAGCAGGTTGAAGTTCGTAAGAAGATGTATGTTTCTTAAGCTCTGTTCTCAATTTATTTTATGTGGATTGAGTAGATTTGGACTTGAATTTGTGAGAGACCAGTGTCAGTTATCAGTGATTTCGCATCTATAGCATGTAATTGGAGTATTAGATTTATTGTTTTAGGTAATGAAAATCAGATTACTATAGGGTGATCCACAATTTCAGTTGGGGATGAAATTAACTATAAATTGACTGATTCAGATAAGTAGGTTTTATGTGAGGATATGAGAAATAGAAAATTCAATTTACTAAATTGGGGGAAATGGGAATAGGGAAATATATGGGAAAGAAAAGTTTGAGTTGATTTAGCTGTTCAACCAAATAGTTCATGTAGTGAATTGGGCTTGTTATTTCATGTGTAGCTCAGCATTAGAATTTTGGAATTGGCTTGTGAAGGTGGTGTGTGAGCTCTTTGGCTTCTTTGTGGTTCAGTCAGTTTTAAGGAGAACCGGTTCATGATACAGATAAGTTGTTTATGGGTTTCCTTGTTGTTTGCAGTGAGTACTCCATGCAGCTTAATGCTTCTCGAATTAAGGTTCTTCAAGCTCAGGATGACGTGGTTAACTCCATGAAAGAGTCAGCAGCGAAGGAACTTCTGAATATCAGCCGTGATCACCATGTGTACAAAAATCTCCTGAAGAATCTAATTGTTCAGGTACCAAGCCCTACTTTGCTCCAACAACTTAGAGGGATTTAATACCTATATTGTAGAAATGGTGCAATTCTGGATTGTGGTTGATAGTAGTTCATAGGCACCATTTCAAGGAGACGTCAGGGGGGGTGTACTTTATTTTATGGATAATTTATCTGGTAGTTTGTGAACCTGAGATATGATGTTCTATTGTACTTCAAACTGTGAATAAAACTATATGAGATAGGATGATAAATACTCCTTGCATGCTCTTGATTTACACAAGAAAACAGTAGCGACGTTCATGATTCATGTTGCTGATATGATATCTTTTGTGGATCCTTGCTGTTATGATTGGTTCTTTGCTTTTAACTGATATTGTAAACACATGGGTTGATGTGATTATCATGTGATCGTCAACTATATGTCCTCAAAACATTTTTACTTTCTGTACATTTTAGTATGTTTAATGGTGATAGCAGTGATCATTGTCTGTCTGAAATTTTCTTGTAGGGTCTGCTCAGACTGAAAGAGCCAGCTATCCTATTGCGTTGTCGGGAGGCTGACCTGGATTTGATTGAGTCTGTTTTGGATTCAGCAAAGGACGAATATGCAGAAAAGGCCAATGTCCATCGCCCAGAGATTTATGTTGACAATAAGATCTATCTTCCCCCTGCACCCACCCATCATAATGCCCATGGTCTTTTCTGGTATTCATTCTTTCTCTCTAGATGTTTCGTATTAGAATTTGCGATAATGACCAGACTGGTTTACTTTTACGTGTGTTAAACTCTGGCATATGAATTGTGCGTCCATATTTTTTTTATAGAAGCAAACTTTTTAAAAAAAAATTAATGTCTTAATGACACGTAAGTCCTTTGGTAAAACAATGTTTGAACTTGGCTTGGTTATACCTTTGTTGTTCAAAGCAGTTTTTGTAAAGTTTGCTGACAGCGTTTTTGGGTTGTTTAGTTCTGGAGGTGTGGTATTGGCTTCTCAAGATGGAAAGATTGTGTTTGAGAACACCCTTGATGCTCGGTTGGAAGTCGTATTCCGTCAGAAACTCCCAGAGGTATGATTTATTGTAGATAATGTTCATTTAACTTTAATATTCTGTTACTGGCAACACAGTACTAATAATATTTAAGTCCAACTCTGTTTTTGGACTATCTATTATGAAAGAAACTGACAAGTTAAATAAGGCTGTCTAATGTCTTCAGTGTAGAAAAAAGAAGTCATTGTTCTTATACATTCTTAAGTATCAACTTATTCACATTGGTATATGATTTTTACACAAATCTAAATCAATGAAGCAAATTGATTTATGAATGGAATCAATTAAATATGCCTTGTGGACATTAATGGGACTTGTGAAAGATGCTTCTCACAAAAGTTTTAGAAGGCATGTGAAAGATGCTTCAGAGGGTCATAGTTTTGTTCATAATTAGATTTGGTGTTTGAAATTACGCTCTCCTTGCTAAGTTTGTTCATAATTAGGTTTGATTGTAATTGTTCCAAACCTATCCCTGTCTATTTGCCTGCTGTCCTAGAATGTCTCTAAACATAGTGACTGCTACACATAGTAGTTGCATATTGATATTCTCTCACAAGAATTCACTAATCTTATCACTTTTCTCACTTAACTACAATGACTGAGATTTTCTGACTCAATTACACTAAACTTCCAAACTTTATCACTTCACTCTATTTTGGTAGTAAAGGACAAAAATACCCTCACAAGAGTTTAGCAACTCATGCAAAACTCAGTGTAGCAGTGGCATATTTTTGAAAACCTGAAAATTAATGAAAGGTGTTTTTCTCATTTATCACCAAAATAGAGTACAGTGATAAAACTAGTAACTATAGCATAGTTGGGTGAGAAAATTTTCAAGTATAGTGTACCTTTGTGATATTATCCCTATATGAAAACCTCGATTGCAACACTATAAGCCGTAGATTGCTAGACATACGTATTACAGTTGTGACGGTATTAAAATCAAGTCCATTTTTTCCTTGCATTGCAGATCCGCAGGAAGCTATTCAGTGAGGTCCTCGTTGCATGATGGGCTTTAAGGTAGGAATTAAAGATTTGTTGGTGATCGGAGTATCTTGCGATTGCTCTTGACTGTGTATTTCCAGTTTTATTCTGCCTTGGATTTTAGCTGTTCTTTGCTTTGGTATTGACACTATCTGTGGAGCTTTGTCGCAGTACTCATTTTCAATAATAATAATTTTTAGAAAAAAACAGACATGAAATATCTTGTTTGTATGTATTCTTTTTGCTCGGTATTGTGTACGAAATCACATAGGAAACGTTTTGATTTGATTTTGCCACTCTGGGGCCAACGCACAAATAGACGAATTTGACGAAGAAAAGACGAAAATGTACCACTCATCAATTTGAGTAAAACATAAGGGAGTATGTAACTTGAGGATAGCGATCTGCATTTTTGTTTTCGTCTTTTTCTTGTCAAATTCACACCAGAAGTAATGGTGCTCCGTTTTCTAATTTGGTGGCACCTATCTGAACCTTCGAAAACTTGAAGGCGTCGATTCTACTCGGGTTCAAAAGTTAAGGGTGCTTTTTTTTACAATTTCCATCAACATCGTACAAATCCAAGAACCAAAATAGGATTATTATTATCCGTATGATCAAAATTACATGTCCATCTTAATATCGAGTGAAAGCATATAACAAGCAGTCGCATATACTCGAACATCTCCAAGGAGAAGAAGCATGCCAGATATAATTAGTCTCACACTCAGCATCACCCTCAAAGGAGCCGACGAGGAATATTTGTAACCCAAATCTTATTTTTGACCAACACTGTATTTTACTTATAATTTTTTTAAATTTTCAAATGGGTCTAGTGGGTTTCTTTGGGCTTAAGCCCAAACTCATTTCCAACTGGTTAAAGCCCAAGTTCATACACGAAACCCAGTTAGGTTTGAGCTTTGAGCCTTTGAGGACCCTTTACCTCATAGCACAACAATTAGGTTTCTGTAATAAGCGGAGAAGATGAAAGGAGCTAGCAGAGAAATCGCCACTCCGAGCAAAATAAAGTTCGAGGATTCCGAAGAAGAATCTGGGTCATCATCTTCTTCCTCAGAAGAAGTATCCATCTCGAAAAGATCAATTTTTTTCTTCAGGTTCAGTTAACTATGAGTGAGTTTCATACATTTATGCTTATTGGGGTTCGATTTTGGTGTAGGAGGAGGAGATAGAGAGAGAGCTCGCGGAAGTGACCTTCGAGGAGCTGCAGAAGGCGAGGTCTGATGGGTCTCATTCCGTGTTCCGCAAGAAAAATGTTGAGAAGAAGACTGGACGAGCCAACAAGAACAGGTATGGCTCCATATTTGGTGTTAATTGATTGTTTTGGTTATAGGGTTTTGAGTGTTGTAGTTGCTGAGTATGTATTGTGTGTTTAGGCCAATGGAGGCTAGCTGCAAGAAGCCTGTTAGTGTTTTCAGAGAGACAATTCAAGTACCTAAAAAGGTATAAGCTTAAAGCTTTTGTTTTGTTTTTAGATTCTAATCTAATTGTATAAATAGCTCTGTGTTGCATTGCTTAATCTTGTGTGTTTAATTTTATATGGACATGAAATTCACATTATTTCTTATTACATATTTGGGTCTTGCAGTGCGTTCTTAAGTCTATGTAGAGCTTTGTCTATGCCTGTTCTTTTTCCAGTTTTTGATTGTCTAACATTGTTTCAAAAGGAATGAGCTTCCTTTCAGGTTAGTTAAGAACAAGAGTTTGATAAGTGAACATATCTTTTGTCCAACATGTTGTGCTAACATCATTTTAATTAGTATTGCTTTGACTTTGCATCCTGACTTTATAGTTAAGTGTTTGACCAATAAACCCGATTGGGATGATTAAATATTGCGTTTGTCAAACAGTAAATGTTTACTGCAAGATTATGCTTTAGTAATCTGAGTTATTATGTCGATAGAGTGTGGTTTAATTTGTTATATATGTGTGTTTGTCAGATCATTCGCGACCCCCGTTTTGAAGATCCTTCTGGCACACTCGATGTAGATGGGTATGCCTCTCTCTCTCAAACATAAATTCTACTGTTCTCATGTTTCAGTGTTGATTATATACTGATTTTGAGTCTTGGGTTTTTTATTTGGAACTCTAGTAATGTTTATTCAGTAAACAAACTTTTTTGGCCAAATATAATATATGTCTGTTCCTTTGTAGGCATAGGAAGAGATATAACTTTCTATATTCAGAAATGTTACCGGCTGAAAAAGAGGTATATTTTTTGTGAGGTCAATTTTGTTCAGTTCTTGATACTAATATTTGTTCCTAATATAATATATTTGTTCGTTTAACAGGAATTGCATAAGCAGTTAAAGAAGACAAATGACCGAAAAGTCATCAACAAACTGAAGGGTCAAATTTCTTGGATTGTAAGTGCCTGAATTACTCGATAACTCTTATAGAGTTGTAGATTTAGGTCTTTCAACCATTTTACTTATATATTCCTCTGAAACTTTTTTACAGGGCAAACAGTTGAAGTCACAAGCGGGAAAGTCTACTGGTGCTGCAGTTCTATCTGACCATAAAAAGAAAGAAAGAGAAGCAGCAAAGCAAGGGAAGCGTCCTTATTATCTCAAGAAATGTAACTCTCTCTCTCTCTCTCACACACACACACACCTTGAGTACATTATAGCATATTTTTCACACAACAAAAGTAAAATCGGTTTAGTTGTAAGAATTTGGTGTTGCTCTGTTACAATATGAGACTTGTATTCATGGGGTGGAGATTCATTTATTATATGGAATTGGGGGTTACTTCTATATCTATTGGCAATGTCTATGTTATGGTCTTTAAGATAGGGACTTACCGACTTATACACAGAATGTTTCTTCATGTCGAGGCTGAGAAGAGTACAAAGCATCAAGGCTGGCCCTTCCACATGGCCATTTAGGCCATCGCCGTAGGCTCCCAAATTTGTAGGGTCCTTGGATATATTTAGGCTTATGTCCATACAAAATGGTATATTTTAAGCATATAGCACAACCTTAAGATACAATTGACACAAGTAATTTATCTCTCAAGATCTAAAAAGGTCCGTAAATAAATTAGTCTTAGGCCTCAAATAGTCAAATTGATAAGCTTCCTAAAATTTATATTACATTCTTTAGTCCCCCAATGAAATTGGCCATGCAAATCATATTGAAACATAATATTTACTCAAAGTGTTGAAGCACACCATATTGTGCATAACAATTTTATTAATTGTATGGTGATGTTATAATATGTTCTTCATATTGACACTGTTCCATTCGCCTTATGCAGCGGAAATCCGGGAGAAAACACTTGTTGAGAAGTACAATGATCTCAAGGTATAGGCATTGCTATGTGTTTTGACATGAAAATTACATGTAATTAGTATTATTTTTTCTGATAATCAACGAGCTAATATGTTTATGATATACCCTTCAGGCCTCTGGCAAGCTCGAGTCCTTCATGGAGAAAAGAAGAAGGAAGAATGCTGCTAAGGATCACAGGTTCGTGCCATATCGAAGACCGATCAATGAACAATAAAGCTTGTGATTTTTACAAGTTCTTGTTCTTGTAAGAGCTGTGTATTTGCTAGTTTTTTTTTGTTTGGTGAAGACATGTATTTCACATCTGATGTTACTTTTTCTTATTAAGAATTGTCAATTATTTTCTTCGTCTTGTTATTACAAGAGATCGAATGACATATTGGTTATGGATGTATATCTTCTTTTTTTGTTATGAAATAGTTGTCTTGTTAAATTTAATTTGTCTGGTCACGACGTGGTTCGGAAAAAAAATTGTTTGCTAATGTTTGTGACTATTTTTGTAATCTAATTAACAAGACCGTGTACTAATCTTCTATTCAGTGATCTCTTTCATGAGTTCAGGTTGTAGGCAATACTTTCTAAGAACTTGAAAATTTGGAAACGAGGATGTTGCTTATTGGAGAGGGGGAAGAGGCTGTTCTCTCTCTTTCCGGCCTTGATCTTCGTCTGATGGTAGCTTCTCCCAGATCTGCTGTCTTCACGCTCTCCTCCTTCCTGCTCACCTCTTCGTCGCCCAGCCTGTTGCCGCCCTTGCCTAGGCTGTTGCTCAACTTTGTTCTGATCCGTCGGCGTAGGCAGGTTTTGTTTTTGCTGTTTCGTAGAAGTTAGCTGTCACCGCCTTGCCCGAGAGTTAGCTGGTTCATAGAAGTTCCGTCTAGAGGAAGCCTTTTTTTGAGTTGTTTTTTAGCTACTATGTTTTAGTTGTTGGTTGTGTTTTTGTTGTTTTTAGTTAATAAGTTACCAGCTTTGGCTGGTTTTATTGCCAGCGTCGGTTGGGATAGTCCTAGACGTTTGTCTGCTTAGATGCGCATTTCAATGCGTTTC